>PVJH01015799.1:0-52377 GCA_004026705.1 Nesogale talazaci
GTTTTATAGTTAACTTTTTCTCTTTTTATCTTATATATCTTTCTCAATATATAAATATATAGAAATAATTACTAGTGTCCTGAATTTTATTTCTCTAAGAGAACCCTGCCTGACACAGTGGGCATCAGAAAAGCGGCATTGCCTCCAGGACCACGGGACGTGCTATTGAGATCTTTGCTCTGTACGGACCCCCACTCCTGTCCAGCCTGGCTGTGTGGGCCTGTCTCCACTCTCTCCGTGTGGACCTGGGCTGCGGGTAGCTGCTTTTCTGCCTGTTTCCAGGCTCTGTTTCTGGAAACTATGCCTCACCTTGCCCTTGGGGAATCAGCCCATCCTTACCTTCAGACCTGGTGTTCCAGGTGGGGCCGGCCAGCCCTGTCTCCAGGTCGATCCGATGGGACAGACCTGGCAGCTTCTGCATCGCCCTGGTGCCCGAGCCCGAGCAGAGCCAGTCATTGGTGGTGCGTACCACAGCTGGACTTGTTGCTGCCCTTTCAGGCGCAGGTTCTTTCTTTTCGTTGTGGTGCACTGAGTTGACAAAAATCATGTCAAGGGAATGGCTAGTATGGGAGCAGAAAGCAGACTCAGGAAGATGTTAGCAGATGTTCCCTTACTAAGGCAACCTCAGCACTAGCCCTGTGAGGGGAAGAGGACACAGGAGTGAGTAGAGGGAAGAAATAGCATCTCATGCAAACCCAGGGGTCTCCTGCCCTAGAGCAGGGCCTCCAGAGCGGTCTCAGGTGGGACAGGGACATCCACATCCTTTTCAGCCCCCACATCCACCAATCACTGCACTTGGGTCGCCCAGGAAAGAGTGAGCCCTTAGTCGCTCCTTGGAGGGACTGGCTGGTAAGCACTCCTGCAATAGCACACACCTGTGGCAGCAAAGTGGCCCAGGAAGGCTTCTCCACATTCCCGCAGTGTCATCCTGGCAAGGCCTACACGAGAGTCGGCCTGAACACGCAACCATGGGACAGGGCTGAGAAGTGAGTCATGAGACTCGAAGACCTTGCCTGAGATGTAGCTCCCATGCTACGTGACTCACCCCCAGAGTTTTTTTTTCTGCTTAAACCACTTAGAGTTGCAAACTGTGCTCCCCCTGCCACTTTAAGAGGATCTTACCTACTGGGCACATAGTTGAGGCTCAGCCCAGAGTTGGCCAAGTGAATTGTCGTCTGGATGGACACAGGAAGAACTTGGGACCACCAGAACTGACGGACCGGGTCCAAGCCAGGGCCAGAAGAAAGCACACAAAGCCTCAGGTCAGAGGAAACAGGAAGGCATCAGAAACCAGCCCTGGGGAGGTGTGGATGGAAGTCCAAGAGGAGGAGCGGGAACACGGAGCTGTCCCGCCTGCGAGTACCATGACAACCTGTCAGCTTCCCAATAACCCAGGGACACAGCTGAAGGAAGTTGTTTCCTGGCCACCGTGATTGTCTTGACATGGTTGGAGACCAGCAGTGCCACTCAGAGTCCGCACACATCACACCCAAGGGTCTGGATGTCTATGTGCCCACCTCCCTTACTCCCACTTTATGGTCTACTGGAAGCAGATCAGGGCTGTTGAATTTCCTGTGTGGTACCCTCTGGATCAAGCCTTCCTGGCCAGGAACAGCCTGGAATCTCTCTGCAGGTAGGGTCCCCAACCACTCTCAGTGGGACTTTTACCTGCATCTTGCCCCCAGACTCAGCAAATCCAATCCCCAGTAGGTATGGGTGTGTTTATACAGAGCATTAGATAACCAGAACCTGAGTAAACTGGCCAACGAGGAAAGTTCACTGGCAGATACACACAGAAAGCCATGTGACTAAAACTGACCGAAGGAGCCTAAAGAAAGGAGCTGCACCTTTATGAGCACTTCTCTCTATCAGCCACTGTCGATGACCTTTCCTGCAGCATTTATCAATGAAACCTTGGCGGTGAGGAGATAAAGTTCTGAGCAGTGAAATGGCTTGACGAAAAGAACGTATCGTGAGGGAATGGCACAGGTGTCTGCCCTACCTACAACCTGTGCTATGTGTACTCCCTCGTGCTGTTTGGGGTGAAGAGAGAAAAATAAATCTGCAAGAATTATCGATTCCTACTTCCGACAAGATGATGGGCTAGGCAGACAAGCTATGCAGACTCACTACAACAAAGGCAAGAGAGACCAAATGAATAGATATGGATGATAATCCTGGAACCTTGAGCTTCAGAGGAAAGAAGAGAGGAAGCAGTTGAATACTGATAGAAGAAATGGAACAGAAGCAGCCAGGGTGGAAAGAAATGGGTGAATTGTCGGCTGCCCTGAACTAGCACAGCTAGAATCAGTTCCTCTAGCAGAAGACCCCAATGAGAAAGAAGGGATGTGCCATTGCCCCCACCCATCCTGGTTACCACAGGAGTGGCCAGTCTCCAACCTCACTCACTCAGTGATGGTTTACATGCCTCCTGCACAGCCTGTGATCACTCTGAGGTCAGAGGCTCAACCATGTGAATCTATGCCTGGTGGATACCTCCAAGTCGGAAAAGCAGTGCTGAGAAAGCAGCATGTCACTGACCCCAGAGAACAGCAAAGCTAAAAAGAAATCTAAGTCTGGTGTGCCATGCCTCTCCCTTGTCTACCCTGTGAATTCCATGACTAGCAAAGGTGCTGGACCCTACCACGGACCACAGTCAACGAGGCCACATTTCTCTTCTCTCCGGGTCCTGTCATTGCCCCAGTTTTCTCCTTTCCTTCTTTTACTTTCTTTTCATTTTTTTTTACCTTTCATTTTGCTGCATTTCCTTTTATTCATTCTTCTATGTGTCCTTTCTTCTTATCTCTTCCCTTTTATCTTCTCTTGTCTTTTTTCCTTATTATTCTCTTTCATTTTGGCTTTTTGGTTTCCCTCTCATTGTGCTTATTGTGGATTTTTCTTTTTTTTTAACTTCTCTTCTACTCTACCATTATTTATATTCATCTTCTTGACTTCTTTTTGTTGTTAATTTTTTTGCTGTTGCCTGCCTGATTTCCCTTCTCATTTCTTCTTTTTTTAATTTGTTTTTATTTTTGTGGGCATCACTGCCCCCTGGTGGGAGTAGGAGGCCCAGCCTTGCTCCTAGAGAGCTGCTGCTGGATTTGAACAGCCAACTCTGTGGGCCGCAGTCCCGCACACTACCACTATGCCACCGGGGCTCAGCCCCTCGTTTCTTCTTTTTTTTCATCTTCCTCCTCTTCCTCCTCATCCTCCTCTTCCTCCTCCTTCTTTTTGGGCTATTTTTGGTTTGGATTTGTTTGTTTTCCTTGCTCCACCTAACTGGAAACCGAAACCAGGCTCACAGGTCCAGTCACACTATTAGCTTCTGCAGTTATAACAGTGAGGTCCTGTATACCTGATCATCAACAGATAGCTGATGGGATTTTTATTGCGTAGCCAAGTAGTTGTGGGAAGATTAGAACATAGGTGCTACCCCCTCAATCATGTCACAGACTTGGTACAATTGGAAGAAAGTTCCTCTGCACTGTGTCTTGATTCTATGGGCTTCCCCCTTCTTATTGCAGGGTCTAGATTCTACATCTGTCTCATCCACCTCCTATTTCTTGGACTTGAGCCAACTGTGCAGTATATTGCCTGCCAGCCCTGGTAGCTATCAGCAGCCTCCCCTCTTGCTTGCAGGCCTCAAATCCATTTGACCCTGCAACCAGGAACTCTAATCTACCTTGGATTCATCTGCCTTGACTTCCACTAGCCTGTAGACTTTCTGTTTCCTGGTACACCAGCTTCAGCAGCTAGATGGGTCACAAAAAGCCTACAGTTAACCATCTGACCCATGGACATAAACCAGATTGGATCTACGTAGTTCTTCCAGAATTACATGAGCCATTTCTTTGGCATAAATATCTTTAGATAGATGACAGATAGATAATGTCACTAGTTTTTCTTTTCTAACTAACACACTGTTATACACAATACTAAAACAGTCGTGACCAATAAGTAAATACTTGCATAGACACGCAAATTGAACAGGTATGGGGGGCAGGGAAAGCATGCTCAGGAACATATAAAGATTTAATAGAAGATATTTGTATATGGTGCCTGGTGGCACAGTGGTTAGGTATTGGGCTGCAATCCACAAGGTCCATAGTTCAAAACCATCAGGGACTACAGGGGAGAAAGAGGGGACTTTCTATTCTCATCAAGAGCTACAATCTCAGAACCCACAGGGGCAGTTCTGGGTCCCCATGAGTCAACACTGACTCAATAACAGTGAGAGAGATGTCTCCATGTGTATTCATGTTTGCTGCAAATGCATTCACGAATAGAGCAAAACACACAGAGGCCGAGTTAGGGGAACTTCTTAGTGTAACTAAACACCTGAAAGGAACGGGTCCCTGGTCCTGAAGAATATGGACCATGCCTAGGTCAGTTGGTGTGTTAGTCCGAGTAGACTAGAGAAACAAATTCATAAACACACATATGGATATAAGGGACAGGGTTCTATACAAGAAGAATGGAACATTGAGAAAGCATCTCAACCTAGTCCAGTCCAACAAGGCCATAAGTCTGATATTAGCCCGTATATCTGACACCAGTCTATAAAGTCTCCTTCTGACTCACAAAACATGTGCAATGACACCAGAACAATCACAGGCCAGTGTGTGTAGAGTCTTGTGTATCCAGAGGCAGTAGAAGCATCCCAGCACTGGCACGGGTCTCCCCATGGTTCCTCATTTCTGGGGTTCAGGGTCCATCAGCAATCTTCATTGATAGTAGAAGCATCTCAGTGCTGGCAGGAGTCTCTTTGTGGCTTTTCCGGCTTCAGGGGTCTTTGTTCCATCAGGGTAAGCCCATGTGGCTTTTCCTCCAGTTCCTAGGACTCAGGGTCTATGCTGCCATCTTACCTTTGTCGGTAGACAGACTCCAAGAGTCTGAATCAAATCTCCTCCAATTGGGAAATACTTCAAGACTTTCCAGAATTCAGAGGAGAGAGTTTGTCCACACAGAGGTCTCATTGGCTATCTCCAGCTTGACAGGCTAGACTCCACCCCTACACTCCCAGTGCTGAAATTGGCACAGATCAGTGACTGCCACAACTGGCATACCACTTCACAAAGTCAGTGTTCGACCTCCAACTTGGGTGAGTAGCAACTGAAGTCTTAAAACTTGTGAGCGGCTGAGCCCCAGTGGCGTAGTGGTTGTGCGCAGGACTGTGGCCCACTGGGATGTAGGTTCAATTCCAGCAGCGACTCCACAGGAGCAAAGACTGGACCTCCTACTGCCACCACCAGAGGGCAGTGATGTCCCCCCCAAAAACAAAACAAAACAAAAAAACTTGTGAGCACATCTTAAAGGTGCAACTATTGGTCTTTCCCTGTCCATAGGAGAGAGCATGGATGAAGATCAAAAGTCATATGGAAACAATTAGTCTCTTGAACCATGTCAACATCAGTCTCCACAACCTGAGACCAGAGCGAGATGGTGCTTGGCTTCTACTGCCACTACTTTGAATGGATCACATTCGAAGGTTCTGGATAGAGTGGGAGGGGGTAAGGGAAAGTATGAAATAGAATTCAAAAATATAAAAGAGATCAGGTGGATTGTTTAGAAAGAGATCAGTGGGACCCCTACAACTATGAGTCTTAGCCTCCCTTCAGGTCTGGAGGTAAGCTCACACTGTGGCAGTCCTGTACGCTGGTGCCAATTTGACTAAGAGTTTAGGGGTGGAGTCTAGCCTGTCAATCTGGAGATAGCCAATGAGACCTCTGTGTGGTCATGACTTTCTCTGAGAATTCTGGGAAATCTCACGATATTTCCCCCATGGAGATGACAGGCTCTTGGAGTCAGTCTACCAACAACACAAGATGGTGGCATGCTGATAGATCCTGGGTCGTGGAACCTAGAGGAGCCGGAGGAGAAACCACATGGGCTTGCCTTGATGGAATCAAACCTCTGGGGCCGGAGAACCCACATGGAGACTCCTGCTAATGCTGAGATGCTTCTACTGCCAATGGATACTGCTGATGGACACTGAGCCCTGGAAATGAGGAGTCATGAGGAGACCCCTGCCAGCACCAGGATGCTTCTACTGCCCCTGGATACACAAAACTGCGCCCACCGGCCTGTGACTGTCCTAGTGTCATTGCACATGCTCTGTGAGTTGGAAGGAGACTTTATAGACTAGTTTGGGACATAAGGGCTAATATCAGACTAAGGACCTTGGACTGAGTTGGGATGCTTTCTCAATGTTCCATTCCTCTTGTATATAAACCTGTCCCTTATATCCATATGCGTGTTTATGAATTTGTTTCTCTAGTCTACCCTGACTAACACACACACACACACACACACACACACAACACCATGTTAGAACACAGAACCATTCAGGATCAAAAGAGCAGTGTTTACCCATAGACAAGGTTCAGAGGGTTAGGTAGAAGAGGAGGAAGGGAAAACACAAGGAGGAAGTGGGATCCTTGCTAGTACACTGGGGCATCGCAATGAATACGTTGGGGAGGAGGTGGGGGAGAGTGTATGAATTGCCGAATGTTAAACTGATGATATGCTCTATAACCCTAACTCACAACAATATTTTCAAAGAGAGTCATGTACCCAGAATCACAGATTGCCCTAGTGGGAAAGACCCTGGGGGCACAGAGTCTGAGTTCCATTGTCCTGACAGAAAGCGAAGCTCCCGTACAGGTGAAACCCCCTAAGGGACTGCCGGACCAGGAGCAGAGCTTGACTCTGAGTGTTTCAGGTGCTCCGTGAAGCATCTATTCATCCTTCAGAAACCCCAGCGCCCTCCCTGGCTAGCAACGGGGAATAAATAGGTCCGAAGATGCCTCTCTGAATGAGCTCAAGCCACCTTCGCCTTTGTTCAAGAAAATAAATTAGTTTTCTCGAAGACGTCTGCCTGGCTCTAGCGGTATGGATAAGAGAGAGGAGCCAGAAGCAGGCTGGCTGACAGGGTGAGGGCCTGCATGCACCCTATCAGCTTGCCCAGGTGACGGCACGGAAGGCAGGAAAGAACTGGAGGGGAACTGTGGAGGGGGCTGGAAAGGGAGGCATGAGTGTTGGGAGAATACAGAGCCTTTGTATCTGCAGCACCAGACCAGTGGTAAGAAAGAGAGAACCCAAAGTCCCCTCCGATTCTCACTCTGAAGGGCAAAGGGGCTTAAAAGTAGCTTCATCATCTCTCTTCTCGGCGTGTGGTCTACAGCCTCCATCAAAGGTGATTCCGATCTGTTGTCAATGACGAGGCCAAGGTGCCTCCTCCCTGAAAGGCAAGCTCTAAGCCCTGGGTGCTCACCCTGATGTGAGGATTGGTGCTTCAGGATGGCCTCGAGAAGGAAGACAGCTGGTCCTGGACAGGAGGGTGACCTTGTGAGGCCTGTTGCCCAGGTGACTGTGGGATCTGTTTCCCTGTGATCACCGCCATCTCCTCAGAGGCCGGTCTGGAAGTGCCTAGCATTGTGAGTCTGTGACCCTCCCACCCCCCCACCCCCAAACAGAGCACCAGGGGATGCGAGACCCCCCCCTGAGGGGGGACACTGCTGGGGAGAGTTGCTAAGAGTTGCTCCGACATGGCTGATAGTCATGATCTCGACGACTGTAGAGATCATAGGCCAGGGGAGGTCTCACTGAGAGAATGCACACATTTTCACCTTGGGGACCCCAGTGCCCCTCTGTCAGCTGCAGCAATGACTTTCCCCTGCAGCCTTGTCTGCAGGAGCCTCTTGGCTGATGAGTGACACTTGGGGCAGGAGGTCAGGTAGGGGTTTGGGGGGGTGGCATAGGGAGACCACTCAGCAGTTGCAATGTCATGGATTCTTCAAGCTTGTCCTGCACAACCTCAGAGTAGGCTTGAGAGCACATCTTTACTAAACCTTCCGCCCACCCCTCCTTGCTTCCCCTATCATTGCAGGTGTATCCTGGGGCTCGTCCTCCAGAATTCAGACCCAGGTTTCCTTTATCAGGCTCCTCCCTTGTCCTGACCTCAGATGGGGACTGGTGATAATGCCTGGACCCCCTCCACATGCCTGGAAACAACAGCCAGGTGCTCTGGACTCTGGGTTGGTAAAGCCTAAGCCAGGAAGTATTAGGATGGACCATGGGCTGGAGGTCTCTAAACAAGACGTGATGAGTCAGGGCCAGAGCACAGCAGAGACTGAGAAAAATCCATGAGGACCCCAGGAAATTCCAAACAGGCCTTTGTCAGAGTCCAAAGGGTCAAACACCAAAACAAGGATAGGATTTGACATCAGCACTTCTTGCTGGTCAAAGCTTTGATTTAAGAACTCAAATGCAAGGGTTCAAGGGGAACGAGGAGTGGAGAGGAGGGTGGGAAATGAGCAGTTGATACCAAGGGCTCAAATAAAAAGCGAATGTTTTGAGAATGATCATGGCAGCAAATGTACAAATGTGCTTGACACAATGGATGTGTATATGGATTTAGGTAAGAGTTGTATGAGCCCCCAGTAAAATGATTTTTAAAAAATTCAAATGGTGAAATTCTTCTAAGAAATGATCAGTGACGGCCTCGAAGGCTTTGGCTCTACAGAGACTACTGAACACCTGTCACTAAGAAGGGTCTCTGAACTTCCTCCGCTTCTGTTCTTGTAATCATATGAGACCTTCACTGCTGTGTAAAACTGGCTTAGCTGTGTAAAAACTATAAGAGATCAGAACTGACTCTAAGGACCAATTTCCTTAATACATAAAGAGTCCCTACAAATACAATGAAATATTTAAAAGAAGATAAAAATGATAAATGGTAAGAGCATGAAATCCCCTGGAAAATAAATAGAAATGCTTTCTAATAACATTAGAAGATGTCAGTGATCAATTATTACTACACATACATAAATATAATGCCTTTTTACCCATTAGATTAATAAGTATCAAAAGCATGATAGTATACGGTTTTATAAGGATGTGTGCAAACAGAGAGTACAGCTTCTATGCAGGATAATTTTGCAATATCTAGTAAAATCAGAAACGGCCAAGCCCTTTGACTCAACCATCTACTTCTGAGAAACACACTGATAGATACACTGGTATGGGAGCTTTGAGGTGTGTCTACATAAAGTGTGCATAGAGAATGAGAAAATACCAGTGTCCACCAAAAGCTTACCAGAAACACCCCTCAGACTACATTCAGCTATAGCTGAGTGCAGAAAAAGGCTTGTAAACCATTAAAGAAGCAGGGGGCAAAGCATTTCATGAGTGTGTATAGGTGTGTGTGCACAGGTGTATATGTATGTGTTTGTGTGTGTATGAAAAGTCCTTAAAAAGACATTCATAAAACATGCAGCTATCCCTGGCTCAGAGAAGGAACTGGGCATCAGAGATAGGAGAAGCAGTTACCTTTTAGTGTTTAAAATCTGGCCCTTCATTTGAATGACCTTTTCAGAAAAGGAAGTTCAAAGAAGTGAGATCATAGCAGATGTTTACCTAATTCAGCAGGAGGAACAGATGTGAGACTGCTAGGATGTGCTGATGGGGAGGGGAGGAAGAGGAGGAAGGGTCAGCTGGGATGAGGAAGGAGGAGGGAGAGTCTCTATGTGGAGCTAAGCCCAGGTAGGAGTGAGCTTATATCTATCAGGAAGTGTGTTGAGGACCTAGCAATGCAGGAGCGTCTTCAACAGAGAGACCCTGTGCAGTGCAATAGTCACTGTGATTCCTACCAAATGACTGGATAGGACTATGGAAATGCGAAGTGCTTGTGGTCCACAAAGGGGGACGGATACCTTGCCAACACTTTTAATAAGCTACGCCACCACCATGTGTCGAGTTGGATATTTGCAAATAAGGTGAATGGGACTTTAAGGGGGGGAGGGGCTGGTGATTCTCCTACAAGGTCTAAAATGAGCCGTTCCATGAGCAAAAATGAGGTACTTTGCTTTTCACTGTCCTGCAAGGTTCAAAATGAGCCATTTCGTCAGCAAAAAGGGGGTACCTTTGAACCTCTTTGACCTAGGGAGGAGCAATGGTTTCCCAGGTAGAAAGAGCGGAGTGTCTTCAGGCAGGTTTGCTGGCTTGTGGGGCGGGGTAACTCTAGGGCATTTGTCTGGGGCGTTTTGCTTGCTGATCTGAGCAGCTAAAGCTGAGTCTCTTTTGTCTGAGGTTCACTGGACTGAGCTGTGTTTCCTTCGGTTGTGCATTGAGGGACGCTGTGAGTCTGCACCAACTCATCTGCACCCAACAGCAATACTCACCATGAAATGTTTCGTAAACAAAACAAAAAATGTGCATTGCATCATTAATAAAACAGAACCAACATAGACACATCCAGTATTCTACATACGGGGGATGTGCCACTTGCCCAAGGATCTAGAAAGCTATGGATATTGTCTGTCTCTGACAGAGAAAATGCCGGAGACCATTTTGAACCAATCTCTTAGAGCCCAGTCTTGACCACAATATAACAAAGCTAGAAATAAACGTTTTCTTTAAAAAGGAGGAAAATTGAAGACTTAAAATCGACTCTCTCCTAAGTAGCATCTAGGTCAAGGGGGAAAAAAAACAGGAACGCAATCACAGGAAACACAGAAAATAATGGAACTTGAAACATCACCTATCAAAACCTAAGGACAGTCAGAACTGGGCTCAGAGAAGCAGCCTTAATTCTAACTGCTTTTCTTGTCCAAGACCCACGGCACACACAAAGTGAACACAGACAGATGGACACTGCTGCCTCCAGTTTTCAAGAACAAACCCAAAGGGAACATAAGAGAAAGGAAATAATACAGATAAAGGCAAATAAATAAATTAGAGAACATCAAAGCAGCGAAGAGAATAAATAAACACTAGACCTGGTTCTTTGAAAAAGAACTCATAAAATAGAAGGACCTTCTGACATTCTAATCAAGGAAATCTGCAAATGTGAAAGTCTTGATTCATTTCATCACGATTTTTTTTTACTGCACTTCAAATCATGATTGCTTAATCGTTTAAAGGCAGAGTGCACTCATAAGTAAAATCTGCACTAAGGTTCTGGGCAGGCAGAGCAGGCCACGATGTGCTCTGATCAGCACATCCATTAGAACCTGGGCAGAAAGTTCTCCCCAGACACCTCCATTGGGGAGCCGGAGCCTGTCCTCCCAAGCCAGTTACAACTTTATCCCTAGGAAAGGTATGCCCAGACATGGGAGGAGAATGAAGGTGGGTCAGTCCTCACAGTCCCACTTGACAAGCGCTCAGGTCCCCAAACTCACTGGTGATTCACCCCCACACCTCTGCTCCAGCCGTTCTCTTTCCAAGGGTAAGCAGGCACCCACACCCACTTCTTTGTTCTCCATGTTCTTTTCTAATGAGTCCTAGCCCTAAACGTCCTCAGGTCTAAGCAGGTGCTGGGGATTTCATCACTGGCAAGCTCCTCTCAGGTCCAGGTCTGGACCATCACCAGATTGGTTCAGACCCAGGGTGAAGCATCCCCAGTGGGTCCCTCACCTGAACCTGGTCCAGCTGGTCCTTCAGAGCCCTTTGCTCATTTCAGGGGCCTACCTTCTGCTCACCCTCACCTGCCCCGGCCTTCTAATGCCACATGGTGGCCTTGTTGGTCTTCGATAGTTACGATCCCCTGGGTGGCACAAAGGGCTCACCCAAAGGTTGGAGTTAGAGTCTGCTCCCAGCAGCCCCCAAGATCAGCCACACACTCGGGAGGTGTTGATGGGTTGCTTTTGAAATTCAGATGAGGTAAATTCACCACCCTGTACCATTACCAACGAAATAGGACAAAGTAGCTAGGTGGCGAGCACCTTTTCATGGTTAAACGTATTCTAATGACCTCTCAGATCATTTTGGTCTTGCACTCTAGCCTCATGATGTTAACATTTTCATATAATCCGGTGCATTTTACTTTATGGGGAAAGGAGATGGTGACTTGTTACTTACAACGTGGGGGTCACCAAAGCCCAACTCCAATTAGTTTAATCAAACAGGGCTGAGCCCTGGTGGCGTAAGTGGTTAAGTGCGGAACTGCAGCCCACGGGCTTGGCGGTTCAAATCCAACGGTGGCTGGGTAGCGCCCCCAACCACCAGAGGCAGTGATGCCCACCAAAAAACAAACAAACAAACAAACAAACAAAAAATGAAAAGGTTGATTGGGGACCCAAAGCCCATCAATAAGTGAAGTGACATCCTCTTACAGAGGGGTTGCAGGGAGGAGATGAGCCAGTCAAGGTACAGTGTAGTAACAATGAAATATGCAACTTTCCTCTAGTTCTCAAATGTTTCCTCCCCTCCACTATCACCACCCCAATTCTAGCAGACAAATTCAGCTAGACCAGGGGATGTACACTGGAGGTAGAAACAAGGGGAATTTAAGATAGACGATCCCTCAGGACCAGTGATGGGAGTGGTGATACTGGGAGAGTGGAGGGATGATGGAATAGAAAGGGGGAACCAATTTCAGGGATGTACATATAACCTCCTCTCTAGGGTACGGACAATGGGAAAGTGACTGAAGGAACACATTGGACAGTGTATGATATGAAAAGGTAATAACAATTTGTAAATTATCAAGGGTTCATGGGGGAGTGGAGAGGGAAGCGAAATAGGGAGAACTGGTACTGGGGACCTAGGTGGAGGGAGAATATTTTGAGAGTGATGATGACAACAAGTGTGCAAATGTGGCCTGCATACAATTGATGTATGTGTGGGTCATCATGGGAGTTGTATGAGCCCCCAGTAAAAATGATTTATAATGTGAAGAAAGAAAGGAAAAAGAAGAACTAAGCAGTGTACCCCTTGGAAATGTCCATACAAAGTTGTTCTCTCTGGGAAAAGAAAAAAGGAAAAGGTGACCTTTTTTACTTGAGGGAACCCTGGTGGTTCCGTGGTTAAAGTACCCAGCCGCGAATCCCAAGGTCAGTGGTTCCAACAGGCGGATGCTGCTGAAAGACGTGGCAGGACACATCTGTAAATGTTACCATGGCATCGTGTGGATTCGGACCCACAGCAACCTATAGGATGGGGTAGAACCGCCTCTGTGGGTTCCCAAGAGTGTCACTGGTGAGGGGAGTGGAAAGACTGCAGCTGGTGGTCTCAAAGGATTGACCTTGCAGATCACAGCCCAGAGCACAACCGCTCCACCCCAGCAGGGCTCTTCTCCATAAGACCACAGCCTTGGGAATCCTACAAGACAATTCTACTCCAGTCTGTGGGGACTGGGTAGATTAGAGAAACAAATTCATAGAGATGCATATGTGTATATTAAAGAGGATTACATACAAGAGGAACTGAAGGTGGAGAAAACATCCCAACCCAGTCCAAGCCCATAAGTCCAATACTAGCCCTTTTGTCCAATACCAATCTATAAAGTTCTCTTCAGACTCACGAGAGACGTGCAATGATGCCGAATTGCAGGAGAATCTCAGGCCAGTGCGTAGAAAATCTTTGGATCCAGTGGAGTAAGCATCTTAATGCTGCCAAGAGTCCCCAGCACCCAAGGCTGTCTTAGGGTAGGTCCAGGTGGCTTCTCCAGCACCCAGGGCTGTATCAGGACAGGTCCAGGTGATTTCTCCTCAGGGAGTCAGCCTTGTCAGTCAAGTGTCTCACAGGGAGTTAGCAGAGAGAGAGAACTGTCTCCCACCTCCAAGGAGAACCTATCAGAGTTTTCCCAGAACCCTCAGGAGAAGTCCATGCTCACAGAAGCCTCATGGACTGTGACCCAAGTGACAGACTAGACTCCAGCCCTTCACTCTTGATCCTCTCAGGTCCCAAACTGACACCAGATTATGTAATTTCCACAGTCACTCTGCATCAGAATTGACTGACCCTACAACAGTGGGGGGTTTTGACTCCAGGCTGAAGCCAAGTCACTGCAGCACAAGGTTCTGCTTTCTTTATGTGAGCTTTAACTTCAAGCTGCCTCCCTGCACTGCTGCAAGATGGACCCAGCTCCAGGCCTATGGCAGCCCGCTCAGCACCAGGCCCACCCGACCCAGCTGCTGTCATCTTCAGAAGCAGCCAGGCCTGAGGACAGCGGAACTGAGTACCTGCCACAGGTATCAAACCACAGTGAGGGGAGACAAGGCAGCTTCCCTAAGGAAAGGCTGTCAAATAGCAGGTGCCAGAAAAGAGCAGGGTATTATGAATCTGGACATTGACAGGCACCTCAGGGTTGTCAAAATCTGATCTTCAAAGCTTCAGGCTGAAGTCAGTAGTTGGGCAAAGATAAAAGGCAGAGAGAGACAGAGAGAGAGAGATGCATCAAGCACCTATGGCAAGAATTTAACTGGTGTTGAGTGTTGATCAGGTTGTTCGCATGTTCTTTCTACAATTCTCTCGATTCTCTTCCATGCTTTAAATGGCTTCAAAAAAAGCAATGGGAAAAGATGTACCAACTGGAATTCTATTCATATGATGAGAGCACATCTTGCTGATAAATTTGAATGTTGCCTTGAGTCACCCTGGGGAGCCCATCCCTGGCTGTCTTGGGAGGGTGTTGTGAAGTTACCCATGGATACATGTGGTGGAGCAGAGCTCATGGGCAGGCCCCTCGGGAGAGACTGGCCAGGGAAGCCGGTGAACAGCTGGGCAGCTCAGGAAGTCTGAGCTCAGTGCACTGTCTGGGCTCACACTTCATACTGACCACAGCCTGCAAAGTGGGTCCAGGATTCAAGGACTGGAAATCTTCAGAAACCAGACTCACAGAGAGATACACTAACCACCTCTCCTCCCAGCATCTCCTCCATGACCCTCCAGCCCAATGCCAGACCCTACAACTCATTCATCTGCCTCGACAATCCTGCCAGGCAAGGGAAGGCATTCTCCTGTAGTTCTCGATAGTTAGGGAGGAAAGCAAAAAAGAAAATCCCCTCTAAAGAGGGGGCGGTAGAAGGGACTTCCATTGTCTAGAGAAGGCAGATGGGAGGGAAGTCAGCTAAACCATTAATAGTATTTATTTTTGTTGCAAAGTATACAAGAGGCAAAATTGTGAATATTTTTCAGACATAGTCAAAAGCCTGGAGGGGAAGAGTTGCTGGGCTAGGGGGACCAGGAGCAGAGTCTCAAGGAACATCAAGTTCTCTTGGCATAACATAGTTCATAAAGACAGTGTTCTGTATTCTGCTTGAGTGAGTAGTGACTGGAGCCTTAAAAGCTCCTGGGCAGCCATCTAGGGTACAATGATTGGTCTTGTCCCATCCAGAGGAAAGAAGAGTGATGGAAATCAAAAGACACAAGAAAACCACTAATTCAATGGACAAGTAGACCAGTCAAACATCAATCTTCATAACTGTACTAGTCTGGATTGACTAGAGAAACAAATCCAGAGACACTCATATGTGTGTAATAGTGAACTTTATATCAAAGAATAATTGTATCTCAGCCAAGTCCAGAAGTCCATACGCCTGCTATCAGCCCATACGTTCAATACCAGTCTGTAAATTCCTCTTCAGATGCATACAACACATGCAATGATGCCGAATGCAGGAAGATCACAGACCAGTGGGTGGAAAGTCTTGTGGATCCAGTGGCAGAGCTGACAGGGGTCTCCACATGGCTTCTTCAGCTCCATCAGCAGAGCTCTATGTGGCTTGTCAACAGGAATGTGTAGCAAAGAGTCTGTCTGGTCACCTGTGAACTCTTTATCTCCATGGAGCCTCCAAAGGAGGTCATCGAACTCTGGCTAAACTCCACCCCTTCATCTCAAATTGACACCAGATTATCTAACTGCCACAACAATCCTTGCAGCAGAAGAACTAGGTGGTGCCTAATACTGCCAACCACTCTGAAGAGGATCACATCGGAAGGGTAGAATAGGAGAAGTATGTGGAACAAAGCTCAGCATCCTGAAAGATCAGATCTACTAGTCAGAGGAGAGACAGGTGGGATCCTGAGATGGTGAACCTGAGTCACCCTTCAAAGCCAGAACTGAGCCTACCCCAATGGCAAACCAGTCAACCATTTAAGGTCAAAAGGGCAGCACTTACCAAAGTCCAAGTTCGGCATGTTATGAAAGAAGGAGGAATGGAAACAAGAAACACAGAGAAGAAATGGAATGAACGAAGGTGCTTTGAGGTGACTGCTGGGGTTGAGTTGAAATATATGGATATGAATCACTCCTATAGAACTGGTGACCTGCTTTGTAAACCTTCATCTAATTCACCAAAAAAGTATAAGCCACCCATAAATAAAAAATCATTTTATTGTGGGCTCTTACAGCTCTTTAACATTCCCCTACATCAATGGTATCAAGCATATTGGTACATAAGTTGTCATCATCATGTTCTAAACATTTACTTTCTATTTGATCCCTTGATATCAACTCTTATTTTTTCCTCCTTCCCACCCCTACCCTCATAACCCCTTGATAAATTATAAAGCATTATTGTTTTCATATCTTACACTAACCACTAACACTAACCACACTAACCTTCACCCACATTTCTGTTGTCCATCCCTCTGGCAGGGGTGGTGGTGGTGGTGGTAATCCACCAATCATTGTGAATGGCTTCCTCTTCTTCCCCTTCCTCCTACTCTCCTGGTATCACTACTATTTCTGTTCCTAAGCTGCTTATCTGACCTGGATTCCATGTTTCCTGGGTTCTTATCTGAACCAGTGTACTTGCTTCAGTCCAGCCAGAACTAAAAGGCAAGTCTAGGGTCATGATAGTGGGAGGATGAAGAAGCCTCCAAGAACCAGAAGGATATTGTGCATTCCATCAGTGCCACATTGCACCCTGATTGACTCATCCCTTCCTTGCGACCCTTCTGTGTGAGGGGATGTCCCATTGTCTACAGATGGGTTTTGGGTCTCTGTTCTGACCCACCTCGTTCTTAACAGTATGGTTTCTTGGTGTTCTTTGGGATCTAAGTAACACGTTTTAAGCTAGGCCATAAATGCCCAAGATTCCATCAACACCACCCTTTGGAACAAAGCCACTGAGAAAGAAGCAGCACATAGAATTTGGACAGCTAATGCTTGGCTCAACTCCCAGCTGCACAATTTTTTTTTTTTTTGCTGGATGATCTTACACAAACATGCAACTCCTTTTGCCTCCATTGGATTACCTATCAAACGGGAATGAAACTACTTTCCAATGGGGTGACCGTGGTCATTAAAAAATCATTCAAAGTTATTTAAGCTCAGAAATGAATTACAGGTCATTCAAATAGCTACATCACTGTTAGAAACCTTGGGCTAGCCATTTCCCGTCCCCTGGCCCTATCCAACTAGTCTAACTCAAGAGTGAAAGTTGCTGGAGGGAGATATACACAGACTATCTTAGGCAAAAGCGCTAGTGTGGTCCTACACAGGGCCTCGGGAGTTCCAGGGCTTCCAAACCTCTATTGCAGCAGACAAACAACATCCTGCGGAAGCAGAATCTGAGCTCCATCAGCAGCTCTGAATGCCCCAGTGATGCAGACAGCGTCGAACTGAAAGTCTCCTATAATGGGAAAGTCCACACATGTGCCCTACCTATGGGCATAAAGCGCATGTATGTGTACTGAGAAAGTCAGCGCAAGAGTAAATGGAGTTTTAAGGAACAAAATAGGTGCTCAAAGTCATAAAACAATGTCCCTACATAGCACAAACAGTTTTCACTCAACTGCTAACCTAAAAGTCGACAGAGAAAACTCACCCAGTGGACCTGTGAAAGAAAGATCTGGCGATCTGCTTCTGTTAAGATTACAGCCAAGGACATTCATGGAGCAATTCTACTCTGGAACACGTGGCGTCTCCATGAGTCGAAACTAACACAGTGGTAACCAACAATAATCAGAAAGTGTTTTACAAGCTGCAGGGCCCTTTTGTGCTAATCATCTCATCCAGGTCTAACACCTACTCTGTGAGGTGTTCCCATTTGACTCTAAGAACGGAGACCCACACTGGCCTAGTTCCAGCTTCCTGTGATCATCAAAAATAAGCCAATTATCATGGAGTCATATCTCACCCATGGAAACGCCCGATGGTATGGATTAGAGCTGGACTAGACCCATTCAGCCCTAGATTTCTGAATGTCCTACCCTTATTTCCCTTTCAGAAATGCTATCCTGCTTTCCATCCCTGGGGCTCTATGGTCATAAATCCTGCCAGGTTCCCAACTGGCCACTCTGCCCCTCCCCTCCTCAGGAGCCTCAGTCGGAGAGCTGTTCAAATCCTCAGGTCTGTGCACACTCTCTATGAAGGCCAATGAAGCCCTGTGCCAATTCCTGTTCTTACTTTTTAAAACCATTTTTAAACATCTAAAGCAATCCTGTTTTGATTTTAAAATGCAAAAGCAATCCTCTTTTGAGCATGAGAAAATTACATGAAACGCTAATTCCAGTGTTTATAAATAAAGCTTCATTGGAACCCAGCCACCTGTGTTCAATTATGTATTGTCTCTGGCCAGTTCCAAGCTACCACAGAAGAGTTGGGGAACTATGACAGAGGTCACATAGCCTACAGAGCCAAAAAGATTTCCTATCTGTCCTTTTACAGAGAAAGGAGGTCAGCCCCAACATGCCAGCTCTCAGTTCCTCCTCTCTCCATCACTCCCCCAGTCAGGGTCTGCAAGGCTGGCTGGCTCTGGCCAAAGGACTGGTAGCCCACTGCCATCAGACCATCCCATCTGTGATTGTGACCCTATATAGGGTTTCTGAGTCTATAAACCTTGCGGGATCAAATAACCACCTTTGTTCAAAAGAGCAGCCAGTGGGTTTGAACTGCCAACCATGTGGTTAACAGTCCAATATTGACCCCCACAGCACCACTGGGACTCCCTAAAGAAATTCTAGCAGACATGAAATGAATGGAAGCTCTCATACTACAGAATAAGTAGAATCTCCACACATGTGTCCCCGGGTGGTGGCCATGACTGTGGCAAGACCCCAGCCCTGATTAGGCTGTCACTATAGTAGACATGAAGCTGGAGTGAAAAGTGACACAGGTGACCCCAGGACCCAACAGAGGTCTGCTGGACCACAGACCTAGGTGGGAAGAATCTGGAGTCTAAGGGGAAGGGAGGGACCTTGAGCTGTGAAAGAGAAGATGGAGCAGGTGACCTCATCCACAGTCAGAAAGGTAGACAGAACATGGTCCAGCCCTGGATCATCACCACCAGAATGATCACACTAGACCAAACACTAAGGGGTTAGAAAGACATCAAAGTTCCTGCTAAGCCTCTGTCTGTTTCCTTTTTTGTAAATAGGATGGCTTGGAGCCAGTAGGACCCGTGAGGCTACAGTCACCTGACATGTGAGAGCATGCCTTCTGTGTATTAACACTCCCCTACCAGAATCTCTGAAGTGCAAGTAGATTATCATGCTCCATAGGCAATGTGAGTGTGAACTGGACTACGAACCCCAAGGTCAGCAAGTTGAGACAACTCACGCCTCGAAAGAAACATAAAGCTTTCAACTCCTATAAAGATTTATAGTCTCAGTAAACTAGTAATAACTTATAAATTATCAGGGGTTCATAGGGATGGGGGAGTGGGGAGGAAGAGGAAATATTAGCAACTGAAACCGGGGACTTAAGTGAAAAGAAAATGTTTTGAGAATGATGATGGCGACAAGTGTACAAATGTGCTTTGCCTACAATGGATGGATGGATGGATGGATGGAATGGGATGAGATTTGTATGCTCCCCAATAAAATGATTTTTTTTTAAAGATTGAAACCCACAACGGGAACTTCTACACTGTCCTACAGGGTCACTATAAGTCAGAATTGACTCAGTGGCAGTTTTATTTTATTTATTTATTTATTTAGTAGTCCACATGACTGCCACCCACATTTGCCTCTGGGGCTCAGTCACGTGGCCAAGTCTAACAGCAAAAGTGGATGAGAAATGAAGCCTAGCCTTTCCTCTTGGCCAAAAGGAAAGAGTGAATTAGGTGAACGATGGAGCAGATTCTGCCATGAGGGGTCTTTAGTGACTTAGTCATTTGTCCGCTGACGCTCTCCAACTATTATGGAGCGAGAGGGTGCCTTCTTTGCTCCCTTGATGTTGGAGAAGTCCAGGGCTGTGTTCAAAACGGACATGCTTTGAAGGGCCCTGGAGTCATGTGGACCACAAAAGTCCCCTGTAGGATGCTCCACACTTTTTCTTCCCACCTACCAAGTACCTCTTAGGGACTGACACAGAGTACCAAGCCTCCATCGACTTGGGTCCCTGAATGGCTGTCTGGAACAGGAACACATTACACTTATCATGACCACCAGTTGAATTTTGTGTGAGTGGACAGTACACTTCTACTGTTTTAAAGCACTGATATTTGTAAGTTTACCTTTGACAGCAACTAGAGTTACCTGAACACACCAACATGCCTCCTCTTCCAATTGGGTCTCAAAATGAGTCTGGTTGGAAGCTATTGGGTGATTTAGACTAAACGTGTTGATGCGTCAGCACGAGCAGTGCCCAGTGAACATGTGACTGTCTGTTGAATGTTTGTGTCGGTCCGTGGGGTGGTTTGGCTGATGTTGCCGTGAAGAGTGCTTTTAGCTATAAATGAGAGAAAGCTTGATGAACAGTTGCTTCAGCCATAAGGAGGTTCATTGTTTACTTTGCAAGTCCTTTGGAAGAGGGCAGTCCAAGCCCCTTCCTTGGCTCAGCAATGTCAGGCCCTTATGCCCTTCCCTCAGCCATTCTCAGCATGAAGGCTCTTCCTCTCTTTGTTTGCCACTTTGCAGCCTCCGCAGCTCCCGACACCACATGCGCACACCAAGTTCAAACGCAGGAAGCCAAGGCAGGGCCCGTGCCTCTGCCTTGGGAAGCTCTCCCTTTGTCTTCATCGTGTTGGTCAGAGTTGGGTCACGTGGTCATCCTGGCTGCACACAATGAGTTGGCAGCTGGGTTAGCTATTGAAATGTCTGCCAGGGAGGGAAGTCCCGGAGCGGGGTGTCCACAGAGGCATCCCAGGAAGATCGAGATGAAGCAGACATGTAAGCTTCTCTCAAGCCAGGACTTGCTGCTGCCTGCACGCCAATGTAGGCTCACACCAAATGATGATTGCCCTAGACCAGGACAAAGGACGCTGAGCCAAGAGCAGGAGGCCAGCCAGCAATTTCAGTCCACAGAACCTACATCTGAGAAGAAGGGGCCGACTTTCTAAAATAAGGGTGCTCAGTACTTATCATCAGACTTGCTCAAGAGCATTGCACTTGATGGCCAGAAACTAAACAGCCTTACCTTGATTGCCTCCACAGGTAGGGAGCTCACTACCTTCCTCTCTTCATTACCACATTTTTTATCTTACTTATTATGTGAACATCACTCATAAACTGATGATTCCCACATCTCCAGCCTACACTTCCCTTAGAACTCCAGGTTGACTTAGGCAATTGACAGTTCAACACTTAGAAGACAGCTCAAGCAATGGGGTTGACCCTCCTAACTTCCCCACTAACCACCTTTCCCATTTCAGTAAATAACTATTTCCTCTTTTCCAGGTGGCCTGTCTCTCCTAGATGCCATGCCCCAACTCACCCCTAAGTTGGCACAAATTACAAAATCTGTTTAGAATCCAACTACTCCCCTGACTCAAGCCACCTCCACTTTTTGCCTGGACCACGGCAGCAGATTTCTCTCTGGTCTCCTGGTCTCTGATCTCACCGGAGTGAGCTCCAATCTGTAGGTCTGTGTCTGCCCTTCACTCCCACCCCAGTGTCTCTCATCCCTTGAGTAGACCCCAAAGTATTTTCAGAGGGCACAGGGGCCTGCCCCCATTATGAGAATGATCATATCCTCTTCCCAAACATCACCTCATCCTCACAACTTTCTCCCTCTCCTCCACCTCTGACCACACAGACCTTGAGGCTTTCTCCAGCAGCCGGGAACATTGCGGCCTGTAGCTTTGTGCCCCTCCTGCTCCCTGCCCTCTCCCCTACCCGTCCCAATACCCCTCCACCTCCACCTCACCTTGGTTTGCCACAGGCCCCTCTTCTCAGATGTCAGCCCTATCTCCTGGGTCCCACCCTCCCACCCTTCCTGCCATGAGAGAGCACAGCAAATGGGCCTCCATCCTGCCTGCTGGCTGTACTGCTTCAAAGATAGATTTGTTTGTTCTTTTGGCAGTAAAAGCAAGGAAGTCGAGACTTCATCTCACAGACTTTGGATATGCTACCAGAAGAGACCAGTCCTTGGGAACGAATAGCACAATTTGTCAAGCAGAGGAGCCGGGATACAGAGGAAGACCCTTGACAAGCTAGACTGATGGGGTTGCTGCAAGAACAGGCTCGGGCATGAGAACGAGGGTGGGTGTGACCCAGGATGGCGCCTACCACCCGCCACCAACCATCTCGCACGAATGTCAAGAAAGAGAGTCCAGGGAGGCAACTGAGAGTCTGAACATGTGCCCAGAGTAGATTACACACACGCATACACATACACACACACACACACACACACAAAGCGTGCGCATAGAGGGGTGTGTGCACCCACCCACCCACACACACACACACACACACACACACACACACTTGCACACACAAATCAATACACATCTTCACACACTGGCACACACACAGTAGGGTAAGAACTTGTGGAGAAAATTAGATCCATTAAGAAGAAAAACAAAAGAACTTTGTGCCTTGGATCCGGACCCCAAATAACTCCCTGATCTCAGTTCGCCTGGTTCCACACCCCACTCCCGACCTCCAGCAGGCCAATCTCAGTCATTACCCCAAATTTTAAATTTAGAAACAGAAGACAGGAATCAAGGAGCTGCCAGGAGGAAAGAGTCTGGAAAGGGAGAGATTCCCTGAACTCCATGGGGTGTTCGCAGGCAGATTCAAGCAACCGGCCCCTTTCCCCTCCTGGTGCAGCGCAGGGCCTTGGTTCTCCTCTGCTGAGAACACTGAGGTTTCTGGTTCTTGGAACAAAACGGTCCTGACTTATACAGGTGCTGGGCACACCTGTGCTAGAGCTTGTCCAGGCTGCGAAAGCCCAGGAAGTAAGTGATAGCAGCCAAGCTCAGAAGAAGAGCGCCGAGTTCCAAGGCACGGATGGTGTCCCCAAGCAGGTGAGTCAGAGAGACTAGCAGATGAAAGGATGCATTGTCCTCAAGGAACAGGTAAGCCAGCTGGGACTGGAGAACAGGTGGAGGGGGGCAGGGGGAGAGGGGGGCGCAGCAGAGAAGGGATGTGTAATCAGTCCAGAAAAGCAGCAGGGACCCAGACTGGATCAAAGCCATGGTTTCTTTGTGGACACAGATGCAAGGGAGAGACTGGGTTTGTACTTGATGAAGATCCCTGTGATGTGAAGAGGAGGGAGGCCAAGGAGACTGTGGGAAGAGTCCTTGGCAGAGGCTGTGGTCTGAGTGAGAAGCGGCCCGGGTACAAACCATGGCAAGAGCACCAGGGCCGACGGGGAAGCGTTGACGACATCTGAATGTCAGAGTGATCCACAAAAGACCTCCTCTAAAAGGGAAGATTGGCCAGAAGGCAGGAGGAGGAGGAGACAGAGTCGGCCAGCTCGCCTGCAGGGATGTTCAGACCCTGTGTCCATGGGGCTCTGGTCGCTTTCCTGGGTGTCTCCCCCTCCCCTGGGTGCTGCCTTCTGCTTCTTCTCTGTCTTCTGCCCCCAGTTTCTGGACCTGCCGAGCTCCTTGTATAAACTTAGAACACTGGGGCAGGTCGGCATGTGATCAGGTTAGGGGCACCCCACCCCACAGTGCTGAATTTGGAAAAAGACCTATAGGATTTCTGGGGAGATCAAGAAGAAAGGCAGAACTGGGGGAACCCTGACACCCTGAAGCCCTTCCCACCTCGTCCTCAAGGGGCTCCCATAGCCCCTCTGAAGCTACAATTTGGGTAGTCTCATCACCTTGTCCAGGGACCCAATGGGTGACCCTGGGGCTAGAAGTCACACACACTGGCTCTCCTCTTTCCTGGACTACTACTCAGGCACCCCTTTCTTCCCTGACGTCCTCCTGCTGAAGGAAGCTTGAAAGAAGGCACAGATCTATCTCTTAAAGGGAACCAAATCCTCTCTGTGTGACCTTGAACGCAAGACAGCTCTCATAAGCAACCCCCCCCCTTGTCGTGGGGTCAGGCTCAGTGCTAGGAACTGGGTCCAGTGAAGACTTTAACTGGGGCACTTTCCTGGGGGACAGGGGATGACTGGGCAGTTAATATGACAGAAGTGCCCGCTTAGCTACAGGAGCCATTTGGGGGGGGAGCATTAACTCGTGTCCCTACACTTTTCTACACCCAATGCTCCTAAAACAGCTCTTGTCACCTTGCTGCTGATCTTCCGCATCCCCCTTCCTCCTCATTCTGCCCCCCCCCCCAGACTTGGGCACTGGAGGTTTGCAGCCAGAGAGACCACCCCAAGGCAGAGCCTTCCCAAGGCAGGCAAGAACACAGTACACCCAGTGTGGGGTAAAGAATTAAACCAGTGAGAAAACAGATCAATGATTAGAACAATTCGCTTGGAAGGGGGGGAAGGAAGGAGCCTCCCCTGTCTGCATGGTTGCTGCCATTCCACCCTGGTGCTGGTAGTGGCTGAAGCCACTTCCCACAGTAGGAACAACTTTTCAAGGACAGCCGGCAGCCGATGATGTCGGCCTTTCTCAAGTCTGGCTGATTTCTCAATCATTACAGTCCAGCTGGCTAGGGAAAAAATGCTTTACTAGAAATACTAAGAATAAAAAGGCAGAGAGATGAGAGACCAGAATCATGGGCAAATCATGACCATGAAGCAAAATACATGTGATGGTGGGAGACATGCTTCAAGTGGTCCCAGGCTGGGGCTCTCTGCCAGGCATGAAATACCACCGAAATCAGTGTTTCTCAAAGTGGGTGACATGGCCCCCCTGGGGGCCCTGGCACAGTCGAGAGGAGGGGTGGTGCGGCAAAAACAGATGGCGACATTTGATCCTGGACGGTGACCTACAGGACAAGAGCTTTTATCTTTCGGGTAGTGGAAGGAAGTAATTGTTTTCTGAAAAGGGGGCAGAAGGCCAAATAGATTTAAGAAGCAGTGGTAAAGACATCCCTGCAACCTCTCTGGAGAAGGAAAGCCTGTGTAATCCAATTCCAGGATGACCATGCGCCAGAAGTTTAACACGGGGGTCCCTTTAGGGAAGTGGTTCTCAACCTGTGGGTCATGACCCCGTTAGCAAAATTACAGTGATGAAGTAGCAACGAAAATAATTTTATGGTTGGGGGTCACCACAACAGGAGGAACTATATGAAGGGGATCAGCGTTAGGAAGGTTGAGAATCACTGCTTTAAGGCTTATCTCCTGAGATGTGGCCAATTCACATGTCCCTTTTAGCCACAATACCTCATATGTTGTCTTATAATTCTGGTCTCTGTGCCTGTGGCTGTAATCCCATGTTGGAGAGGGGTCTCTGCCATGATGATGGACAGAATGAAGGTAGGGTTAAGTCCCTGGTATAGTAGAGGGTGGGAACCAAGTCATGCCCTTTGTCTCCTTGGGATATGGTCTGCTGAAAGACAAATTCCATACCTCCGAGACATTCCTCTATGTAGAAGAGCCATGTCAGACACAGAGAAAAAATACCCAGGGCCAAAGAAAGAAGAGCACATTCCAGATCTCTGTCTGAAGTGGCTCAGGCTGAAATCAGAGGCTCTGGTGACTATAGGACAGAGTATGGGATCCAGGCCAAGACCACGGGCTGAGGCAAAGAACCCAGGAGACAAAACAGAGGAGCAGGGATGAGATGATGAGTCTGCAAGGCAGAGCAGCAGGCAGACTTCCTGGTCCAAGGAAGAAAAGACCAAGGAACCCCCGGGGTGGAGAGGCTGAAGAACAGCGAGAAATTTGGCTGTTGACTGAGGAGAGGTGTGCTGTGGGCCAGTGACTGGGTCCTCACGGTTCCTGGACATGTAAATTAGAATTAAATTAAATTAATTATGGACATGTAAATTAGAAACATAATGAAATGCCTTTAAAAACCCATGAGCATGGGCTAAGATTAAGAGATCTAAAAAACAAAAAAACAAAGGGGCTGAGCCCTGGTGGCATAAGTGGTTGAGTGCGGGACTGCAGCCCGCGGGCTTGGCGGTTCAAATCCAGCGGCAGCTCTCAGGAGCAGTGCTGGGTAGCTCCCACGACCACCAGAGGGCAGGGATGCTCCAAAAACAAACAAACAAAAAGATCTGACAACACCACATGTTGTCAACAAGATGGAACCATAGGAACTCTCATATATTAGTGGTAAAAGTGCATATTGTCACAACTATCTTGGAAATCGGTTTAGTATTATCTACTAATATTGACAGCCCTAAATGACACGAAGCATTCAGCTGCTAATTAAAAGATCTATCATTTTCCATAAAGATTAGAGGTTAAAAAAAAAACAAAAACTTACGGCGTTGTGACAGTTACATAATCTCCTGTCAGTTTGTGAAGGGATGGAGTCCAGCCTGTCAATCAGGCCTCAGCTTGATGACCTCATTTGGAGGCACTAAGGAGATAAACAGCTCATTGGAGGGCAGACAGACTCTCTACTCTGTCTTCCTGATAACAAACCAGATGTATTACACTGATGCGGCCAGAGCCCTGGAACTGAAGGAGCCACACGGAAACCCATACCAGCACTGAGATGCTTCCACCACCCACTGGTTCCAAAAGACTTTCCACCTACTGGCCTGTGATCTTCCTACACTCGGCGTCATTGCATGCATAGCGTGAGTCTGGAGAGGAATTTATAGATTGGTATCAAACATATGGGCTAATATCAGACTTATGAACTTGATCTGAACTGGATCGGGATGCTTTCTTGATATACGTTTTTCTTTTAGATAAAGCTCTTTTCTCATATGCGTGTCGATGAGTTTGTTTCTCCAATCCACCCAGACTAACACAGGAGCACTTCTACTCTGTCCCACAGGCTTACTATGAGTCAAAAGCGACTCACTAGCACCACACACAACCAAAAGGGAACGTGTGCACACCCAGCCCATTCTCCTCCTAGATTTATTACCAAGAGACATGAGTGCACATAAACAAAAGAGTAGCAACATATGAATGCTGGAAACAACCTACAAACCCATCAACAAGAAAAGAGATAAAAATGTTGTGGTCCATTGCATTAGAACTCAAATTCTGAGCACTAGGTTTGCCGAAGGCTACATATGACAAGTGAATACACAAAATCTGTTTGCAGCGTCCCCACAGGGGCTAAGGCTGTGTTGAAACTCAAGAGTGAATTCATGTATGAATTGATTCAGCAGATATTATCAAGCACCTATTGTATTCTATATTATGAACCCCACTGAAGCCAGCCTAGTTTTTTTTCCAGTGGTAATAAATGCTCCCTTAATTTATTGGGCATACTAGTCTGTCTTTCATATATTGATACTTTAAGCATGTCTAGTATTGGCTTTTCATTATTACAGAAGAAGTACATGTTCACTATGAGGCATTAGAAGACAGAGGGTGAAAAAGGTAGAAAAGAAAATTAGCTATATCCTACCATGGAGCAATCAACATTGTTAGCTTTTCGTATATACCAAAATCCAAACCAAGCTCCCTGCGATTGCGTCAAGGCTGACTCTTAGCCACCTCCTGCAGGTTTCTCAGCGTGTCACTGTTGAGGGGAGTAGAAAATCTAGCCTCCCCCCTGAGGAGCAGCTGGTTGTTTAGAATTCCCAACCATTCCGATTGCAGTCCAACACATAAAGAGGGAGAAGCAACCCCCTCACCACCACCCCCACCCACATCCCAAAACAACAACAAAATCCACACCCATTTGGATGGAAAACCAAAGCCATATGTCTCTTTTCTTGGGGACCTACTTTGAGAGTGACTGCCGTCTGCACAGATCCAAGTGTTCTCCACTGCCAAGATCACATGAGCACACACCAGGTCTATGCAGAGACCTGAGTCCCTTCTCCTGGAAGGTCATGCGGGACCAGTCATAAGGGTGTGAGGGAATAATCACCTGAGAGGTGGCAGATTTCTCCAAAATACCTCTGATACAAAACCCTCCTTTCTCCTTGAGAGAAGTTTGGTTCTTTGTTGACTACAAAAATTTCAGCACATTCTGCTTCCTGGCTATCCTACGAATTTTCTGTAAAGAAGCAGAATATTCAGTAAGTTATGGCCAATCAAAAGTTGCATCTGGTCAGAACTTCCTTCTGACCCCCTCCTTTCCTCCCTCAAATAAACTCGACAAGATTTTTGTGGTTCTCACCTTGTCTTTAAAGTTTTTACCACTATTCTAAGAATTGCGCCCCTAAATGAGATTGTCAAACTGCCTGTTTTGTTTGGATTTTAGACATAAATGTCATTTATTGTGAATGCTCAATGCGAGAGATCTGAATAAAAGTCCAATGATTCCCAGGCCTATAATCTTGGGATAGCAGACATTTGTATCTTCCCACACCCGGTTATTTATTTCAGCCTTAAGCTTAAGAGAGAACTCCAGTTCGTTTAATCTGCTACAGGTGTGTTTCAAGTAAAATTCACTTTCGCTTAGTAGAATTTCCTTCTCGTGCAGCCTATGAAGGATTCTGTGCACCTCAAAAAGATAAAGAAGTCTAAAGTCTCACTTGTCTATCGCGTGTGATTTGGGTCACCAGGGACTGGAAAGAAACTGGGTCAAATGTGCCTGATTAAGAGAACAATCCTGGACATATTCTCCAGTTGGGGGTCTATATAAGTAATACTAAACATTTTTCCCAAAGGCAGGTTGCTTCATCTATTGTATCTCCCAACAGAAGCTAAATTCCTTCTCCCATGGTTCTTACATCTTTGGGGTAGATACCCAGCAGAAGGATTATTGGGTCTTATGGGATTTCTATTTCCAGTTGTTTGAGGTAGTGCCTTGTTATTTTCCACAATGTTTGCACAGCTTTAGTTTCTCCAGCAGTGGCTTCCTTAGGAGTTTCAATGTCCCTACACCCTTTCTAGAATTTATTATTTTTTGTTTTGCTGTTATTGCTGTTCTAATTTTGCTGTTAATGCTGGCATATGGTGGTATTTTATCTGTGTGTTTGATTGGCATCTGGCACATGAGTAGTGATCATGAGAATTTCTCATAGGCTTGTTGGTCATCAACAGTCTGTTCATGTTTGGGGCTCATATTTTAATTGGATTATTTCTCTTTATCTTGTTGAATTGTTGCAGATTTCTATAGATTTTAGAGATTAGATCCTTGTCCAATGTATCGTTGTTAAATATTTTTCTCACTCTGCGGGTTCTCTTTTGGATGAAATCTTTCGATACATGAATGTCTATTTTTAATCCCAGTCATCCTTTTTTCTTTCTTCTCTGCTGTGTGGGTGATATTCCTTATTTTTGATTGTGTGTTTATACCCTGTGCTAAAGCCCTTTGGTTTGTCCCTGTTTTCTCATTGATGGTCTTTATGGCTCTAGAATTTATATTTAGGTATTTAATCTACCTTAGGCTCATTTTTGTATTTAAGCTGATGTATGGATCCTATTACATTCTTCTTCAGATGGAGGTCCTATTTTGCCAGAAGTATTTGTTAAAAAGACTATCTCCTCCCCAATTTAATGTTTTTGACACTCTGATCAGTTGTCTTCAGGTGGATACATCTATTTCTGGGTTCTTCTGGTCTATTTTGGTTATTTTGGTCTATTTTTCAATCAGTCTATAAGTACCAGGCTGTTTTGACAATTGGGAAGTGAGAGACCTAGTACTTTGTTCTTCTTAAGTAGTTCTTTGCCCAGTCTGAGTCTCTTCCCTCTCTATATGAAGTTGGTAATCAGTTTCCACTTCTTTAAAGAAAGAGGTTGGGATTCTGTGTTAGACTGGGGTTAGCTAGAGAAACAAATTCAGTGACACTCATTTCAGAATAAAAAAGAACTTCATCAAGAAGTAATTATATTTCAAGAAGTCATCCCAGCCTAGTTCAACTCAAGTCTATAAATTCAATACTAGTCAGTAAGTCTCTCTTCAGATTCATAGAACTCCACCCAATGACACAGAAAAGTGATGTGGAATACAGGAAGATCACAAACTGGGGAGTACACAGTCACATGGCTCCAAGGTCAGTGAAAATGTGGCAGGACACTTGTAGCTCTCAAGGTGAGTGTCAGAATCCCAACAAACAAGAAGGCTATTGGGGTAGAGAAAAGGAGGATCCTAGTTCCCCATCCCTAGCTAGGTTATGAGAAGGTCCTATTCCGAAGGAGGCAACATCAGGCTATAACCTACACTTTCATACATCTTTCAAGTTAACATAAAATCAGCATACAGTAACCACCACAGATCTGAATCAAGATTGTGTTATATTTGTGGATTAATCGGGGTAGTGTTGACATTTTCACAATATTAAACCTTTTTATCTGTGAACGCAAAGCATTCTTCCATTTATGTAGGTCTCTTTTGGTTTGTTGTAGTAGTGCTTTTATAGTTTTCTTTGTAAGTCTTTGGCTTCTTGGCTTAGGTTTATTCCTAAGTATTTTTATCTTTGATGTGGCTATAATAAATGGAATTGTTTGATTGGTTTCTTTTTTAGAGTTCTCTTTGCTCCTATATAGGAATCTGATTGATATTTGCATGGTGATCTTGTATCCTGTCACACTGCTGAATCTTTCCATTATTTCCTTGTTTCCAAGTCTTTGAGGTCTTCTACATATGCAATCATATCATCTGCCAAAAAAAGTTCACTTTTTCTTTGCCAATTTGTAGACCTTTGATTTCTTTTTGTTGTTTAATAGCTTTGGCTAAGAATGCCAGCACAGTGTTGAATAAGAGTTATAAGAGACACCTTTGTCTGGTACCCATTCACAAAGGGAATTCTTCTTGTTGAGTGAGATGATGGCCATTAGTTTTTAGTATTTGACCTTGGTTGTGTTGAGAACTTTCATTCCTAGTTTTCTGAGTGTTTTCATCAAAAATGGGTATTGCAATTCATCAAATATTGTTTCTGCATCAATTATATTATCTTTTGTTTTATGCATATGGTTGGTTACATTTATTGTTTTTCTAAGATTAAACCATCCTTTTATGCTTGGTATGAATCCCACTTGACCATGCTTATATATGCTTATTTATGAGGAAAACCAAAATAAAAGGACAAAAAAAGGCTCTGGTGGCCAGAGCTTTGAAGTTATGCATTTTACCACTAGGCAAACATTGAGCAACTCACTCTGAGTGCATCCAGTGGCACCGCCTGGGAAAACTCTCTGGTCACAGTGAATTTTTTTGTAAAAGCAGGTTCGCTCAGGTGACTGGCTTTTTCACCACAGCAATGCACCAACTCTCACAGCTATCTCAGTGTGCCAGTTTGGGGCAAAAAACAACATGTCTCTCTTGTCCCCCACACTTTAACATGACCTCACCCCAGGTTAATTATTTTTGTTCCTATAAATTAAGATGAAAGAATTAAAATTAAGACATGAAAGAACAGTGATTTGACAACATAGAAAAGGGTGAAGAAAAAATGAGGGTCTACATCTATTTTTAGACTTTTTTTTTAATCTTATGTCTATCTACATAAGAAAGGTAGGATAAATAATCCCAAGGAGAAAACAGCAGGACCGATGGTTCTGGGGTGGAGAACAGGAGAGGAAAAGGCGAGGTGGGGTGATGGAGGAACTGGTGAGCCAATAAGTTCAGGGACAGAGGAACATCAAAGAATCTAAAACTGATGAGGAGGAGGGTGTAGAATGCCTGGTGGTGTTTGATCAAATGTAATGTAGCCGAGAGGAATTACTGAGAGCCAAATGAAGGGTGATCATTATGGTGAGGCAGATGGAAAGTAAAAGAAAATAGAGGAAAGAAGCAGGGGGTAAAAGTTATATAGAGAGGAATAAATAAAGGTATGCACATATATAAATATATTAATATATAAAGATAGGAGTATTGAGCGATGAATATATATTTATATGGTAAAACATTAAAGTAACAGATAGACTTTGGGTCTCTACTTAAGTCTTCCCTCAACAAAAGAACACTTTATTCTAATAATGTGGCACTGTGTGATACTCACCTTCTCAACACAATTGCTAAAGACAAAATGGGTGCATAAGCAAATGTGGTGAAGAAGGCTGATGGTGACTGGCTATTAAAAGATATAGTGCCTGGGGGCCTTAAAGGCTTGAAGTGAAATAATTAACCATCTAGCAGGGAATCAGCAAAGCCCACATAAAAGAAGCACACCAGCCTGTGTGATCATGGTGTTGACAGAATCAGGTATCAGAAGATCAAAAACAAATAATCATGGTTGTGAAGGAGAGGGGTCATAAGAGAGACCCAAAGTCCATCTGTTGATAATTAGAAACTCCCTCAGAGAAGGGACACATGGCAGGTACAACTCCTCCAGGGTGCAGTGTAGCATTGAGAAAACACACAACGTTCCTCTAGATCTTTAAAACCTACAATCCCAACTCTCATGGACTCAGTTTGACCTTACAAATCCTGATAGATCAGAATATGTATATTGGTACATATACCACATTTTGAAGACCATAAGACCAAACTACTCTAGAATATAGAAAACCATAAGAACAAACTACTCAGAACATAGAAAAAGACAGTCAACTTTCAAACTTATTTTTTAAAGCAAGCATTAATATGATACCCAAAACAAAGAAAGACATGACCAAAAGTGGGGGAAAACAAGGGTGAGTGTTATGATTCAAAGGTGTCATCTTCCAAAACATTTTAGTATACTGGTACTATTTGGTTCAGAATATTTTTATTGTTGTTTTCCTGGGTGTGTCTTATGATCAGATGTGTCTTATGGTTCAAAATATATGGTAAGACCTTTTTTTTTTTTTGGTAAGAGCTTTTTTAAAAAAAAATCATTGTACTGGGGATCTTGCAGCTCTTGCCACAATGCATATGTCCATCCATGTATCAAGTACATTTGTACATATGTTGTCATCATCATTTTCAAAACATCTTCTTTCTATTTGAGCTCTTGGTATCAGCTCGTTCCACCCCTCACACACTCTCCCTCTCTCCCTTATGATCACTAGATAATTCTTTTTTTCAGATAAGAGCTTTTGACACATGGAATTCAATATAGACAAGCCCCTCAGAAACAATAATGGCAGGAATGATTCCATGTGGGTATATGAGGGGGTGGAGGTGAAGCGGTAACTGATAGCAATGATGGATATATATCCCCCTTTGAGGGGAAAAGTAATACAGTTGTGGTGGAGGGATACATCCGATGGTGTGAGATATGAAAATATATATACATATAAATTATTAAAGATTTACAAGGGTGATATAGTGGGGAAGGGAGGGGATATCAAGAGGCTCAAGTTTCAAAAGAAAATGTTTTGAAAATGTTAATGGCAGCATTTATACAAGTTTGCTTGATGCAATTGATTTATGGACTGTTGTAGTATATGTAAAAGCCCCCAATAAAATTATCAATAAAAAGAGAAAAATGAGGGAAGTATTGTCAGCCATCCAAATAGCTGAGTTTGAAAAATGTTTCCAAAAATGGAATCACAGATTTTAAAACTATATTAAGTGTAAGGTGGTTTTGTAAAAAAGTTTGAATACTTAGCTCTGAAAAAGAATTTTGATTTTTAGGGGGTACCCCTCATATATTGAACTCTATGTATTCTTTTAGTGTTGTTGGGAATATTTACAACTATGTCAATATGTGATACTGGCCTGTAGTTTTATATCCTCGTCATGCCTTTATTTGGTTAGGGTATCAAATTAATGTTTGCTTCAAAAAATAAGCTTGAAAATTTACTGTCTTTTTCTATATTCTAGAGTAATTTGTTCAAAATTGGTACCACTCTTCTCTGGATGTTTAGTAGAACTCCAGCATGAAGCCAACTGGGCCTGGGCTCTGTTGTCACTGTAGAGAGTTTTTTAATGACCTGATATAGTTCTTCTTTTGCTATAAGTCTGTTGAATTTTTCTGCCCCAGTCTGTCTTCATCGGAGCAGCTGGAGTGTTTCTAGAAATTGGTTCATTTCATCTAAATGTTCAAATTTTTTTGATCTACAGTCTTTCTTAGTATTGTTATTACTTTTTATTCCATTTGGTTCTGCTGTAATGTCACCCCTAGTTTTTGAAATTTGCATCTTTTCCTTTGTTAAATTTTCCAGTGGCTTGTTAATTTTCATAAGCCTTTCAAGATATCTTTTTCTATTTTTTGTCCTTCTCTGATTCATTCATTTCTATTCTGATCCTTATTTCTTTTCTCCTAATGAGTGAAGGTTTATTTTGTAGCTCTTGCTCCAGTTGTGGAAGATAGAAGGTGAAGGGGTTGATTTGCATTCTTTCCTCCTTTTTTATGAATGTGTTCATTGGTATACTTGCCCTCTGAGTACTGACTTTGCTGCAGCCCAAATGTCTGTGGAAGTTTTCTTTTCATTCCCATTTGTTTCAATGACCTTTTGATTGAGTAATATATGTTGAGAGTTTTTGTTGGGTGCATAATGTTTTATGGTCCCTTTAATCATTATGTAATGCCCTTCTTTGTCTCTCATGAAGGATTTTGCCTTGAAGTCTATATTATCAGAGCTTAATATTGCTACTCCTTGTCTTCGATTACTATTTGCTTAATATATTTTTTATTCTTTTATTTTAGCCTATTTTTGTCTTTATGCAAGGATGTGTTTCTTGTAAGACACATATGTATGGGTCCAGTCGTGAAACAAAATTTGTATGAATTATTGAATGGAAAGTTAATTTCCCCTGTAAACATTCACCCAAATCACAATAAAAAAAATAAAAACAACAAAACTATTGTCCTCCCAGACCTTATTGGGAGTGACTACAGATATATCACTCCATAGTTTAAACACATAGAGGAGTATTGTATAATTGCTACCCTAACCAATTTCAAACCATTCTCCTCCTTTTTAAACTCCTTGATATTAGCTTCCCTTTGTATACACACACCCATCCACCACTGTATATCTCCCGCCCCCCAGGAAGACTTATTCTACGTACTGTTTCTACAGGCTCATCACTCCTGGGTTTCATATACTGAAAAATAGAAAAACACATAACCAAAACTCAAGAGAGTGACCTTCAATGACAAGATATATCTGAGACCCCCAAACACACTTGTAACCTGAGGTCTGAAGACTGAAAATTCATAGTGTTTGAATACGCAGAAGACAGCTATACCTAGAATACTGAACTATTGGTAGACAAACAGCCATTGACTTACTGCATCAATGCCCTATATGCTGTATTAAGATATATATGATTCCAGAAAACCTGTGATTGACGTTCTCAGCGAATATTGCTGCAAGTTTTCCCTGACAAATAATTTCCATTGTTTGTGTGAATCCCATCCAGCCACAAAAGGATTGATTCCGTACAAGTGAATAATTCAGATATTTCAATGTGGAGTTATCCAGCATTACCTTAATATCCCTCTCTTAACAGGGTTTAAAAAAATTAGTCCCAATGACTAGAGGAAAGTAAAAGGAATAGGTGGTAAAGGGTACTTATAGAGAACTATTTACAGGCATGTACATATGTAAATGTATTTATGATGTTGAAGAAAAGGTAGCAGATGGACCTTGGACTTCCACGCAAGTACTCCCTCAATGCAAGAACACTTTGTTCTATTAAACTGGAAAAAACCATATCACTGTGTACTCACCTCCCTGATACAATTGCTGTGGACAGGTGGGAGCATGAGCAAGAGTGGAGAAGAAAGTTGATGGTGTCCACCTATCAGAAGACAAAGTGTCTGGGGTCTTAAAGACTTGATGATAAACAAGCAGTCATCTGGCACAGAGGCAGCAAAACCCACATGGAAGAAGCACACCAGCCCGTGTTATCATAAGGTTATCAAAGGAGGTATCAAGGAACAAAAATCACATCATTGAGAATGAGGGGGTGTACAGAATGAGGACCTAAAGCCCATTTGTGGGCAATTGGACATCGCCTTACAGAAGGGTCACAGAGAGGAGATGAGCCAGTCAGGATGCAGTATAGCATGATGAAGCCTACTACTTTCCTCTAGTTCTTAAATGCTCCCTTCCCCAACTATCATGATCCCAATTCTACCTTACAAATCCAGCTAGACTAGAAGATGTATACTGGTGCAGATGGGAACTGGAAATACAGAGAATTCAGGACAAATTAACCCCTCATGACCAGTAGTGAGAGTAGTGATACCAGGAGGGTGGAGGGAAGGGGGAGCCAATTACAAGGATCTATCTATAACCTCCTCTCTGGAGGACAGACCGTAGAGGTGTGAGTGAAGGGAGACATCGGCAGTGTAAGATAGGACAAAATAATAATAAGTTATAAATTATCAAGGGTTCACTAGGGAGGAGAGAGCAGGGAGGGAGGGGGGAAATGAAGACTTGGTGTCAAAAGCTCAAGCAGAAAGCAAATGGTTTGAGAATGATGATGGCAGCAGGTGTACAAATGTGCTTGACACAATGTATGGCTGTATTGTGAAAAGAACTGTATGAGTCCCCAATAAAATGATTGATTAAAAAAATTAGTCCCAGGGGTAATCAATGACAATGTCAACAGAAGATGTTTATGCTCCAAGGAGATGTTTGATAAGACTCTCTACCATAGATTAACAAGGAGGTTTCTAAAAGGACATAAAGGCAGATTTTAAAAAAAAAAACAGATCTCAGAATGGGTTTGGAGCTCTCACTAATCCTAGCTCCAATTTAAGAACACTTAGTTCTTACACCATGACTCTGCTCAATAATAGCCCTTAGGGTGGAACCACAGAAGATATGGGTGCTACAGCAAAAAGTGGTGGAAAAATTAGATGGTGCCCAGCCATCAGACAAAATTTTGTCTGGGGTCTTAAAGGTTTCTTTCCAAACAAGCAGCCAACTGAGTGAGATATCAACTAAGTCTGCCCCACCCCCCCATAAAAAGTCCTTTTATGATACAAAGATTCCAAAAAAATATCAGAGACACCTAAATGAATTCCTATTTTTTAGATTGGTAACTAGTCCCAGTTTTAGAACTTCTTTTGTTTGCTAATACCCAGCATCAAAAAACATACTCAGCATCTAAACCTTTTATCTATATTTGAAGACATTTCTGGTGGAGAAGACATGTGCATATCCCTGAGATCCTCAACTTGGAAGTAGAGTCCTGTAGTTTGAGACGTTAGGAGAGGCTGTTTTTAAATGGCAAATGCATTTGTTATGAATTGTGTCAGTGGTGGTTCTGGGGGACAACTCTCACCCCGGAACCCCTTGCTGTCTGACGTGTCACCTGTCTGTCAGTGGAGCCTTCTGTGCTGCTAGGATGCTGCACATGCGTTAGTGGAGCTTCCAGATAAAGACAGACTAGGAAATCAGCCTGATGGGCTTGCCAAAATATCAGCCAACAAAAACCGTACGGATCACAGCAGTCGCATTCTCAATGGATGATGGGGAGGGTGCAGGACCAGGCGGGATTTCGTTTTGCTGTGCATGGGGCAGAAGGGGTTAGCAATCAGCCCTAACGGCAACTAACAACTTCCATCAGCAGCAAATGCGCATCTGTTTAAATACATTAAAGTGTTACCTGATATTAACCAAAAACCAAGCTCTACTGCCATCCAGTTGATGCTCACTCAGATTCAGGCTCACAATAGTAGGTTAGGCTAGGCTAGGACAGCATAGGCTAGGATAGGCTAGGCTAGGACAGGACAGGACAGGACAGGATAGGCTAGGACAGAATAGGCTAGGGCCTGTGAGTTTCTGAGACCTCAACTGTTTACAGGAGTAAAGAGCCCCATCTTCCTCCGAGGAGCACCTGCTGGCTTTGAACTGCTGTCCCTGCAGTTAGCAGCACAGTGTGTCACCACGATGCTACAAGGACTCCTGCTGGTTGATACATGCAGTGCAAAATAGCCCTTTTTGTTTTGTTGCTCAGCAAAGTAATCACCCTCTCATGAGTAGCCAATCACCACTTGATGAGTTTTGACAGGAGGCAGGCTCGTCTACTCCCATAGAGGCAGCTGAGAAGCCCAGAATCTCACTTTCCAGCTTCCTACAGAGCAGGGGTGGGTCCAGGACCAAACCTCCTGCAGACAGCTTAGGAACACAGAGGACCACATGCACAGAGCAAGGAAGCCGTATGCATGTCCCAGCCTCTGTTACAGGATTCTGCGAAGAGTTTCCAGCTATTAGTCCTAGAAACAGTCCTCTAACTCTTTGGTTAATCCTGGGAGATAGTCAGTATCCTTTTAACAAGCTATTGTTCCAAGTAAATCAGCTAGAGTTGGAGCCTACGCTTTCCAAATCTGAAGCCAGACTGCGGCAGTCTGAAAGTGGTAATGTAGCATGCCGTGATATAAATTACACTAGCATCCAAGATGAAACAGAGCCAGTCACACTTAACCTCCAGGAACAACCCAGATCTAGTTTTTGAAACCTGTATTTTCTGAAGACTGGATACGGATTTGTCTCATCAATGATTGAAAAGAAAGGATGTAGATGAGATGGCATTTATTAGGAGCAAGCAGAATTGTTACAGAAATTTCAAAATACAAACAAGTTCGAAAGTGTTCCCATTAAGGTGGTATTCTGCTCTTCTGCTTAAAATAAGGTGACCAGATGTCCCACTTTTTAACAATTTGTCCCACGTGCCGGGACGTTTTAAAATTAAATAAATATATTGTAATACTATTTTTGTGTTCTAGGAACATTTTTGTTGCTCCATATAGACTAAATTTTTAATCAACACCCCCCATCCCCCAGTCAATGGTGTCCCACTTAAAATCTGATCACTTTAGCTTAAAACCTCTCCAAAATAGCCAGAAAAAGAAGCTTAACCTGGATCAAAATTAGAAGTTAACACTGATACAAAAAAAAAACAACAAGAAGTTAACACTGATACAAAAAAATGCAGAATAAAAACAGTATTAACAAAAATGAGGAGTTGAACTGAGCCCCGGTGGCATAGTGCTTGTGTGCGGGACTACAGCCCACAAGGTTGGCAGTTCAAATCCAGCAGCAGCTCTCCCAGAGCAAGGCTGGGCCGCCCACTCCCACCAGGGGGCAGTGATGCCCCCCCCAAAAAAAGAGGAGTTGATACCAAAAACTCAAGTAGTAAAAGAATATTTTGAAATGATGAGGGCAACAAATGTACAAATGTGTTTGACACAATGGATGGAGGGATGGATTGCGATGAGTTGTATGAGACCCCAGTAAAGAGATTTACTTTTAAAAATCAAACTTTGAACAGGACCGTGCAAGAAAACAAAGAGAAGATGTTCATGGCTGCGGACATCAGGAAGATCTGACAGTAGTTTGTGTGTGTAAGAACTAAAATCCTTAACTCTAAGAACAAAATCTTTTGTAGTGAAGGGGTAAAATGCACTATCCTCCTGTACTTGGATTGTTTCTGAAAATCAATAAATAGCACTCTTATTTGGAACAAGCCAGGTAGCCAGAGGAAGGAGAGAGAGATTCTGCTCAGTGGTAGACCTGCAAGCAACCGCACAGGTTAATCAGCTGTGGAGGAGCCAAAAAAGAAAAGACACACACACTGATTACAGCCAATCTTGGATTCACCTGTTTCTGAGTTCCAGGCTGGGAGGGGGTGGGGCAGAGCTTCCTTAGCCAGAGATGAGTAATAAGGTGCAAGATATATATTAAGATACTACAACGGCAGGGAAGTGGGTGAAGGGAGACATCAGACAGTGTTAGATATGACAAAATAATAGTAATTTCTAAATTATCAAAGATTCGTGAGGGAGGAAGCAGTGGGGAGGGAGGGGGGGAATGTGGAACTGATACCTAGGCTTAAGTCAAAAGCAAATGTTTTGAGAATGATGATGGCGACAAATGAACAAATGTGCTTGGTGTACAATGGATGGATGTACTAATTGTGATGAGAATTGTATGGGTCCCCAGTAAAATGATTTTTTTAATTAGGGAAAAAAAGATATGACAACTGAAAAATAAGAATTGTTGGCTGAGGCCCGGTGGCGTAGTGGTTGTGTGCGAGCTACTGGCTTGGCGGTTCAAATCCAGCAGCAGCTCTCCAGGAGCAAGGCTGGGCCTCCCACTCCCACCAGAGGACAGTGATGCCCACAAAAAAAAAAAAAAAAGGATTGTCACAGCTAAGCAAACATCAGACAAATATCACTCCCTAGTGTGGGGTACAAAAGGATTTTTCTCCAGGTTGCCTCCCCCAAATATATGCCAAACCTAAGCCACTGCTTGATACACATGGTAAAGGACTGCCACTTCGAGGTCAACCCAAGCAGCTTAGAACCTATTCTCACCGAAGGCTACCATCCATAGAGCTATCAGACTGTATACTCTGTCCCACGCTAAGGAGGGCCCACTTCCTTCTGAGAAGGGTAGTGGGGTGTTTCTTTGAAGGAGAGCCCAGAAGCAAGGTTGAGCCCACTCAAGTAGAGCCAAGGTTAGGCTGCCAACTTGAGTCTAGGGTCCGCCCATCTTGCCACAGGTATATCTCCTCCCCTTCCTATTACATGTACACCCCTAGCTCATCCCCTTCCAGTGATGCATGTGCCCATGGCATAGCCCCTTCCTGTGACTTGAGTTTTTACCTGTAATCACACCCTTAACTATATATAGACCCTGGTCAGCAGACGATCTCTCCGCCCTCCTCCGCCGCCAGTTCTCTGTGCCGACCTGGCTGCTGAGATCATGGCCATCCCAGAGGTGAGCATGGTACCATGAAATGTGGCTGATTCCTTTAATTTTACTCTCTCTTCTATCTCTTATCTTCCATGACTTTACTATGATTTCTATACATGATAACCGCACAATTGCTCCTACGGAACCCATGGATCTTAGAGGCGATCAACCCTAACACACTAGAGAGGGGAAAAAAATCACTCCTGAGCAATAGAATACAGAACCTGAATGTGTCTGGTGGCACATTATCGCCAGTATAAAACAAGAAAGAGCACATAGAAGATACAAGAGCTTCACAAAGCTGTAGAAAGACCAAAAAAGCCAGCTAAAAACTGGCAGAAGCAAGATCAAATTGTAAGCATCACGGATGATTTTCCATGTGACTGCATGGAGAGAATGTCTCTGAATGGCATTTCCATATCTGTTATGTTTACTGAGGAAGAAACTGTGGTTCCAAACTTGCCCACATTTCCTGTCTCTAATATTTTTCCTCCCTATGAACTATCTCATATATGTATCTTTTGTGGATACCATAATGAACACAGTCCCTAAATTCTACAGAGATTATTTTCTCTGTAATTTCCCTTTGCTGAATAAAGTGAGTGATCTGGGGGTTTCTCGCCCTCTTTATTTCCATATGGTTTCTCACTCTTCACTTTTCTGAAGACTTTTAAAATGCAATTATGCTTTGATGGTTACGCATGCTGTGTATGCTCACGAAATGTCTCCTTGGGTACAATCCATGGGCAAGTAGAAGTGCACAAGGCTCTCTCATGTGATTAGTTTCCCTTTAGGTAAATGTCACATCCTTCATGTGTCTCTCCTGGTTTGCTTTGTGCGTCTCAAACTGTTCTTTAAAAAGCCAGACTTCTCCACGTAGAAGATGGTCAGGTTCACCTACAGAAATCTGTCTTCACTCCATGGGGTAGCTCTTCCAAAACATTCTCTGTTCTTTTTTCTTCTTCTACAATACTTTTATTGGCATATATTTTACATATCACATAAGTCAATAGTTCAATCATATCAAGAATAGTTCTATCATCACCACAATCAGTTTTAGAACATTTCTTCAATCTTCTATTCATCATTATTAGCTCTTCATTTCCTCCAACCTTTCTTGCCATGCCTCCAAGAAACCATTAATGTGGTTACTATCTCTATAGATTTACCTATCCTGAATTTCATATACAGAAAAAAATTCAATGAAAGATAAAGACTAATAATGATAACAAAGTAAAACGGGCCAAAGAACCTCAATCAAAAGTAAAATCGAAAACATTAAAAACTAGAACAACCACAGTGATAAGAAAATGGATAAGAATCACATGACAATATCAACAGACACAGAGAAACATTTGACAGCATCCAGTACCCATTCCTAATTAAGATAGTTAAGAAGATAGGAATGGAAGGGTGATTCCACAAATTAGTACAGGTTATTTATGAAAAGCCAATACCCAACATCATAGTCAATAGAAAAAAGACAAAAACAATCCCACTGAATAAAGGGGACCAGACGAGGATGTCCCTTGTCCCCATTTCTTTTCAACATTGTACTGGAGACCCTAAATAACAACATAAGGAAGCAGAAGAATAATAAAGATATCCATCTGAAGGGGAGGAGGTGAAGCTATCATTCTTTGAAGATGACATGATTCTATACATTAAAATCTCCCAAAGCTTCACACCAAGAGCACTGACAGTGATAAGAAATATGGAACAGTGGCCAGATACAAGACCAATAAACCGAAGTCTATTGGTTTGCTATATACAATGGACAAGATCACAGAAGAGGAAATCAGGAAGGCATCTCAATAGCCAACAACAAACTAAAATATTTAAGCATATACCTAACAAAAATAACAAAATACTTCTACAAGGGAAATTATAGAACCCTACTACAGAAAACCAAAAGCAACCTCCACAAATGGAAAAATATCCTATACTTGTGAATCAGAAGACTCAATATAGTAAAGATGTCAAGGCACTATAAAAGCTTAACACTGTCCTGATTCAAATAACAACAGCCTTCTTCAAAGAATTGGAAAAACTGACCATCAATTTCATGTGGAGAGAGAAGAAACCCAGAATTAGCAGAGAACTCCTCGAGAAGAAGGACAAAATCAGAGAGTTCTTCTTATCTGATTTTAACATCTACTAATCAGTCACAGTGATCAAAATATTGTGGTACTGGAATAATGAAAGATACTCAGACCAATGGAAAAGAACAGAAAACCCAGAAATAAAACCATCAGCAATTAGACAACTGATCTACTACAAAGGTCCAAAAAACATCAAGTGGGAGGGGGATACCCTCTTTAACAAGTGGTGCTGACAACAATGGATAACCACCTGTAGAAAAATGAAATAAGACACTTACGTCATCCCATGCCCAAGAACAAACTCAAGGTTGTTCACAGACCTAGAAGTAAAACCCCAAACTCTCAGAACCACCAATAAAGAAATCAGGACAAACCTAAGAACTTTAGCACAGGGAACACGTAGGCTAACTCTAACAAGGAAGGTTATACACACAGACGAGGCTGGAATCAACAAGTGGGATATACTAAGAAGACTTCACCATACTAAGGGGGAAATACTAAGAAGACTTGGAAGACTTCACCAAGAGAATAACAGGAGAACCCGCAGACTGGGAGAGGAGGTTTTAGCAATGACACAACAGACAAAGGGCTTAGAACTAAAATCAACAAAACCCTCCTAGCCTGCAAAAAAATGAAACAACAGTTAACCCCTTGTGGATGTGGGCAAAAGACCTGAACAGAAGTTTCAGTCCGGAGGAGATTCACATGGCCAATAAGCATATGAGAAAATACTCCCGACCATTTAACCATCAGAGAAATGCAAATTAAAACAACCATGAGATACCACCTAAGGTATAGCCCAAATCAGAACATCCGAGATCAACAAATGTTGGAGGGGCTGTGGCGAGATGGGAACCCTCCTCTACTGCTGATGGTCAGACAAATACGTACAGCCACCGGGAAAAGTCATCTGATGATATTTAAAGCAAACGGAACTTGAGTTACCTTTCAATCCAGCAATCTCTCTACTGGGCATCTACCCAGCAGAGGTAAGAAATAGACCAAGACCAGCCATCTGTGCGCCAATGTGCAACATGAGTCCACTGGGGTAGTTATAATTAGTACAGTAGATACAGTAGAAAAAACAGTTATCTCACACTTTACAGGCTGGGACACAGGCAATCAGGTGAGATCAGGGCAAACGCAAGGATGTAGATGTCGTTGTAGCACACCCAGGAGGAGGATGTTGTTTATGTCTCTACAGAAATGGGAGTGTGAGTGCAGATTCTACCCTGGCCCACCAAACCTGGAGGGCGACATAAATACATGGAACAACTCATGAATAGAGAGGTCTACAGGACCAGCCCCAACCAGAGCCAAACCGACCCTCCTCACCCCAGTCCCCCACCCCCCAGAAGTATGTGCTACAGAGGACAACACTAAATCCACAGGTTGGGAAAAGGGGCTGGCCTGCCATGCTCATGCAGAAGCAAAACAAGAAGGAAAAAGAGAAATCTTTGGACTAGGCTGCCTGCTGGCACACTGAGCCTTGAGGATGACAGACCTGAATGCAGCTGCTAAGGCACGGAGAGGGCTGTAGGGCAGACCACAACTGGAGACAGGATGCCTCCTGGGTGCAGCACACCACCTCAGAGGACACCACTCGGGACACACAGTGAGGAGTGAGTCCCATCTGACCACCCCACAGTGGGGCCAAACAGGGAACATAACAGACCGGCAGCAGGAGCAAAGCAAAGTTACAAAACCCCTGAGGAGCCCCCAAAATAGACTTCGGGCTAGAAGGGCCTGTTCCTGGAACCCCCCCAGCACCTATGGGAAGATAGTCATAAAGGTCAGTGAACAGACCTGGAACTATGGGGGCTGTTTTATGTGGCTTGGGGTTTTTTGCTAGTTTCTTTTCTTTTCTCTTCTTTTCTCTTTTTATTCAATCTTTTGTTTTCTTGCTGTTTTGTCTCTGCTGTTGTTGTTTTGTCTACCAACATAAGATATACATGGGAGCAAGTCCAAGGAGAAAGCAGTGACCAAGGGTTCCAGAGGAATGTGGGGGGAGGAGGAGGCGGGGGGAAGGAGGTGAACAAAGAATGCCATAGACAGGAACAACTAGAGAATTAAAAGCAACAACAATTTAGGAACAGCCATCTAGCTGAGAGGAATTACTAAGAGGCAGAGGGCACACAGGAGGAGGTGTGATAGATGTACAATCATTTGTCCATTTGAGGATTACGAGTGTGGAGGTGGAGGCTAGCCTGTCAAGCAGATCATAGCCAATGAGGCCTCTGTGTGGGCATGGCCTTCTCCTGAGAATTCTGGGAACTTCTGGTATTTCATCCTTGGATGCAGAAGACACCTCTCTCTCACAGCTTAGTTCCTTGGAGACGCTGTACTAACAAGGCACATGGCACAATGCTGACAGACCCCATACCCTCAATTGGAGACCCCTGCCAGCACTGAGATGCTTATGTCACTGGATCCAAAGACTTTTTACTCACTGGTCTGTGATCATCCTGCATTCGGCATCATTGCATATGTTTCATGAGTCTGAAAGAACTTTATAGATTTGTATTAGACATATGGGCTAGTATTGACTTATTAATTTAGACTGGGTTGGGATGCTTTCTCAGTGTTCAATTCCTCTTGTATAGAAACCTCTCGCTTATATACATATGCATGTTTATGAATTTGTTTCTCTAGTCTACTCAGACTAACACAGAAGATAAAAGGAACCAGAGGAAAGATCTAAGAAACAAATCTATGAAAAGAGATATAAACATTGGTGTGCACTTATATAAATATACTTATTCATAAAAATAGAGGTATTGCCCTATGTACCTTTATTTATATGGCAATACATCAAGAAAGTAGACAGAATTTGGACCTCTGCTCAAGTCTTCCCTCAAAACAAGAACGCTTTGTTCTAACAACCTGCCATTCTATGATGCTTATCCTCCCAGCACAATCACTGAGGACTAAATGGGTGCATAACCAAATGTGGTGAAGAAAGCAAATGGTTCTCAGGTATCAAAAGATATAGCATCTGGGGTCTTAAAATCTTGAAGTTAAACAAGTGGCCATCTAGCTTAGAAGCAACAAGTTCACATGGAAGAAGCACACCAGCTTGTGCAACCATGAGGTGTTGACAGGATCAAGTAACAGGCACCAGAAGACCCAGAACAACAAAAAAACATACTGTTGAAAACAGGCGGGGGGGGGGGTGTCAGAGAAGAGACCCAAAACGCATCTGTAGACAATTGGATATCCCTTCACAAAAGGGATAAGTCAACCAGGACACAGGATAGTACCAATGAGGCACACAATATTCCTCTGTTTTTTTGAGGCTTCCTCGCCCCCCCACTTCCTGCCTTTCAGTTCTCACTAGACCACAGCATGTTTAGTGAAGAGCTCATGACACATGGAATCCAGGTTAGATACACCCCTCAGGAACAGAAATGAGAACAGAGATACCAGGAGGGTAGGAGGAAAGTGAGGGAAGGAGGGGAGGAAAGGGGAGCCAATTGCAATGATGAACATTTAACTCCCTTCCCCTTGGGGGATGAGCAGCAGAAACATAAGTGAAGAGAGACAGTGGTTGGTGTAAGGTATGAAAGCAATAGTAGTTTATAATTTATCAAGGGGTCCCAAGGGTGGGGGAGGGGGAAAAGAGGAGCTGATACAAGGGCTCCAGTAGAAAGCAAATATTTAGAAAATGACAATGACAACATATGTACAAATACATTTGACACAATTGATGTGTGGAAGGTTCTGTGAGCTGTAAGAGCCCCCAATAAGATAATTTTTGAAATAAAAAGATAACCCCACTTACAATCCTCCTATAAGAATGAATATTTCAGAATAAGAGTTATTCATTATAATTCATTGGAAAAATTCTTAAAATACCTAAATAAATAAACTTGAAAAAAGAAACTAAAATAAACTTAAATGGATCATAAAGGAGATCAAATGATAGGCCCTAAATTTTTACCTCACTGCAATGAAAACAATCCACTCACCAATATCTTCTGCACGATGGCGGGGCTACTCACATCCCTGGTCCATGGTCAGAGGGGCTCACCATATAATCCACATGTATTCCCCATCACTTTTGTAAAACTTGCAACAGTTTAAAAATGTGTCAAAATGGAGATCAACACTGACGACCAATGTGTGCATAAGCAAATGTGGTGAAGAAAGCTGATGGTGCCTGGCTATGAAAACATATAGCATCTGGGGTCTTAAAGGCTTGAGTAAACAAGCAGCCATCCAGCTCAGAAGCAACAAAGCCCACATGGAAGAAGCACACCAGCCTGTGTGACCATGAGGTGTTGAAGGGATCCAGTGTTAGGCATCAAAGAACTATCATTATGAATAGGGGAGAGTACAGATTGGTGACCCAAAGTCCATCAATAGGTGAAATGAGATCCTCTTACAGAGGGGTTGCAGGGAGAAGATGAGCCAATTAAAGTACAGTATAGTAACAATGAAATATGCATCTTTCCTCTATTCTCAAATGCTTCCTCCCACCCACTATCATGCTCCCAGTTCTATCAGACAAGTCCAGCTAGAACAGGAGATGTACACTGGAGTTGGAAACATGGGGAATTTAGTATAGTTATTCCCTCAGGATGAGTGATGGAGTGGTGATACTGGGAGGGTGGAGGTATGGTGAAGTAGAAAGGGGGAACCAATTTCAGGGATCTACATATAACATTTTCTCTGGGGCATAGCCAGTAGGGAAGTGAATGAAGGTACACATTGGACAGTGTACAATATGAAATAGTAGTTTGTAAATTATTAAATGTTCATGGGGGGGAAGGGAAATATGGGGAGGTGGAGCTGGGGGCCTGAGTGGAGGGAGGATGTTTTGAGAGTGATGATGGCAACAAGTGTGCAAATGAGGTCTGCATACAATTGACATATGTATGGATCGTGAGGGGAGGTGTATGAGTAACCAATAAAATGATTCATTTAAAAAAGGGGGGAAGCGAAAGAGGAGCTTTTTTTTTAGAGGCGCTTATACTATAAGGGCTCAAGTGAAAAATGTTTGGAAATGAATGTGGTGACATTTGTACAAATGTGCTTGATACAGATGATGTATTGAATTCTATAATTGTTGTAAGAGCCCCCAATAAAATAATTTTTAAGTTAATGGGAAAAATAGAATTATAATATTTAACAAGGGAGATCAAATGATAAGATATTACATTTTGACCCAAGTACATCTGCCATAATTGACTTTACAAAGATCTCTGACAACAATGATACTCACATCTCTCAGTTACGATCAGACAGGATTCACCAGAGGCTTAATATATGTGTGGCCCCTGCAAAGGGATTTGGGGCTCGCACCATCATGCACAGTCTTCTGCAAACTGTCTATTGCTTCTATTTAAGCCCTGAAACCACTCCTTCCTTTAGATTTGGATGATATTATGTTCAACCCTTGCATTACACAGACTGGTATGCTTCTTCCATGTGGCCTCAGTTGAAATCTCTCTTAGATGGCTACATGTTAGAGAACAAACCTTCCAGATGGACACCCTCTAGTTCCTCCACCACACTTTGCTATTTATTGCACCCTATCCTCAGTGATAGCTTCATGAGGGCAAGCACCACGCTGGTCCATGTCATAAGAGATCATTGTTCTTAGGTCCTGGCTAGAATCCAGTGCAATTCTCAAATCCATTTATGCCTGCATGGTTTATGTATGCCTCTGGTTCACTTTAGAAACATCATTCTCATTGTGTTTTGAAACAAAAACTCTCAAGCATCCCTCAGAGGCATCACTTCCACTGCCATCAAGTCCACACGGCTTCCTAAAAATCCTCAGGGACAATGTAGAACTGTCCCTGGGAGTCTTTGATCCTGCATATCCTCACAGGAATAGAAAATCTTATCCTTCCCCTGTAGAGAATGCTGGCGGTTTTGAACTGCTGACCATATGCTTAGCAGCCAGTACATAACTACTGTGCATTGATAGCATCCTTAGTTTAGCCAGTGAGACAGAATGTAAAGCCCTGTGAAGACAAGGAAATCCTACGGGGATAAACCAGCGATGAACCACAACACAGGACCTGTTCAGCGTGTACAGATTAAACCCCTCAGTGACTGGCTACCATTGACACAAATAACAGGGGTTGGTGAGAAGGCAAATCTTCCAGGAATATTCGTTCACAATAGCAGAGTCACGCCCACCGGCTGGATACATGTCAGGGGGAAACATGCCCTTTTCTGTTGTTGATGTTCTCGTGCAAGCAGTGTGCCCAAACTGGGAAAAATTTTAAGAATAAGATGATTTGGGGGCTGAGCCCCGGTGGCATAAGTGGTTGAGTGTGGGACTGCGGCCCGTGGGCTTGGCGGTTCAAATCCAGCGGCGCCTCTCAGGAGCAGCACTGGGTAGCGCCCACGACCACCAGAGGCAATGATGCCACCACTCAAAAAAAATGGTTTTGATCCTTATCTCCTGAGTCCAAAAGGGACGAGATGGGCTAGGCAAGGTGACCAGTGGAGCAGCAACATGTCCCTCACCCTGTTGGCAAGCTAACAAGGAAGATCTGTCCCCAAGCCACACGGGGAGTGGCAGAGACACGATCGAACCTCAGCTCGACAGAGTCTGCATCCTCTGTCCTGTGCTGTCCTCCCTGATGTGCATTCAAACCCACTCTCAGAGGCACAGAAACTCCTGGAAGTCTTCTCCGGGAACTGTGGTGAGCATTCCAGCTCCCGGCTTCCCTCCTGTGGGCTCGGTGGGTGTGGAGAGATCAGAGAATGGGGAAGAGACCCCTGAGTAACAATCTCTTCCCCCCCCTACTGACTGTGAACTAATCACCTGCCTTCTCAGCCGGTGTTTTTCCCTTTAACATGCATGTTCATCAATAGCTTTCCAGACCACTGAAGAGTTTCTATCATATGTTTAATGGCTGCATAACATTTGTTGTATGCTTACAACATGCTTGATTAAATCAGTTCTCCTTTTTCCCAGATTGTGGTCGCTTCTCACGTTTTGCTATTATAATTACCCCTAGAGGGAACACACTTGTAGCTGAATCTCTACTCAATTATTCCCTTGGAAAAAATGACTAGAACTGGAATGATTCGTTTCAAAGGTATGTGCCTTTTAAAGACAGTTACTATGTATTGCCAAATGGCCCCGGCAGATAGGTGCCCTCACACCAGCTGGGTGTGAAAGGCCTCTCTTCTCCACACTGACCTCCGCCAACACTGACCCTTATCTTTTTGTTTTCCTCTTTTTTGTGTGTCAATTGCATTGGTTGGTGTGTGTGTGTGTGTGTGTGTGTGTGCACGCTTAAGTATCTTCTTGTAGCTGCATTTGTGTTTCTGTCATCGCTGGCGGTTGTCGAGCACTTTTCATATCGTTATTAGCTACTTGCGGTTTCCCCTTTCGCTCACGTGCTGCCCCGTCCTTTCATCCAGGCACCCATCCTCTCCTTTGTGATTTACAAAAGCTCCAAGTGTACCTGCTCTCCTGATGTGGGCCGTCTGTGCGTGGCACCCTCTCTGGTTGCTATGCAGATATGCCCATGGTGGGACCAGTCACCATGGCCACAGATGCCCGGGTCTCAGTGAGGAACGGAGCGGGAGAACGTTGCCATGGTGATGCTACCCAAGCGGGGCCTGGCTCCCCTCCACTCAGCAGAGCAGCTTTCCTGCCCGGCCACCAGCCCAGGCAGAGGCTTTGCTGTTTGCAAAAGAAAGAGCTAGAAAGAGTTCCTGCTCCTGAGAGAGCAAGTTCCCTTCCCTGCACTGTGTGCACTCTGGCCCTGCGGGCCCTACCACAGAGGACAAGGTTTAAAGGGTCAAATGTTTAGAATCTTTTATAAACAGAGATGCATTATAAGATGAGAAGACTAAGCTGCTCATCATAGCTTAAAAATCATATCCCATGGCTAGGCACCGGTCTGCCTATAATACATTAAATGAATGCTTTATTAATAAATCTTGGAAGCATCTTGCTATTAGCAAAATTGTAGTGCACTGCTTGTGTAATGTGTGTTTCAAATACTAATTTTTAAAGGTAAACATGCAAAATATAGACCTGTTGGGATGTCTTCATTTTTTCATATGTCAAGATTCTCAAAAGCCAAGCAAACAAAACCTGGACATGACCAGGATCCTCTCAACTTTGGAGAGACCTGCTCCCCTCATGTCATGTCAGTCCCCTTCATTAGCATCACAGTGGGCCGTGTCATTATTAAACTGCTCACAGATCCAAAAACTGGGATTCAAATGGGTTAGAGAATGTTCCCAGGAGCCTCGGAGAGATGGCCTAGACAACAGCTGAGCATCCATCAGTTCATTTCTGTGAGCCGTGGGGTCTTCTCTGTGTAAATGCTTTCCAAAAGAGACCGATTGCTTCCCACAGACTTTTTCTACAAGGTGAGAAGGCCGCATCAGCCCCTTGCTCATCATTGAGAAAATTGAGACAAAGGTCACTTGATGTGTCCGGAGGTCCACATTGCTCCACCCCTGGACCAAAGAAGGAACTGCCCTTCCTTCAAGATCTCAGTTCTGAGCAGTCTCTCAAAGAGTTTAAATGTGTTCTGGCCTGGATTGGGGCCATTTCTCTCTCTTCCGTCCACTTATTCATTCCTTCATCTATCTCACTCATGCTTATTGATCCCTGACTATGTGCCAGGCACCGAGACAGGCTCTAGGGACACAGCACGAGCAAGACAGACAAGACTGCAGTCCTGCCGGAGCTGGCATTCGAGAGGAGACAGACAATCCATATGGGACCTAATTAAGGAAGACAATGTGAGAGTCCTGGCTGCCAGGAGGACCGCCGACAGGGGGTAGGACAGAGTGACTGGGGCACAGGGACCCTTTGGATGGAACTGTCATGGGGTTTCTCAGTAAAATATAAGTGTTGTTCAAATGAAACTCCACTTTATTCTTATGGGGGAGGGGGCAAAGGAGAAGATCCCTTAAAACTTCAGGATCTGAACTCTTAGAAATTCTTCATTTTAAATCAACTCCCCCACCCCCACCCCCACCCCCCATGTGCTTTGGAGATTGGAGATTGTCCTTTATTTTGCTGGGGTGGTAGAAATCTAATAGGAGCAGTGAAAAGCTAGCAGGTAAAGAAGAGTAACTCTCCCCTCCAAAGACAACACTGAATTCATGGAAATTAAATGATGAACCTGTCAGGACTCCAGCCAGGCAAAGAAGCCTTGTGGAAGTCACTACGTTATTCTGTGATCACATAAAAGGTCATTAGGGCATCTGGGAAAGAAGGGCTGTGACAGCACAGGTGACCCTTCAGGAAAGCACCCTCTAAGCACAGACAGAGAGACGGGATTTTTAGAATGGGCAATGGCAGCGTCAAAGGTGTGGAAGTGTACTGACTTTGGCAAAGGTGAAACAGAGTGTATCCTGGGATAACTAGAGTGTAAGGTTTTGGAGAAACTTGGCAAGTGGAAAGAGGGCTATGGTAAAATAGCATATGAATTGCAAATAAGAGCAAAAAAGGTTAGGAAATACAAATATAGCAAGCCTCAGGAGCTCAATAATTGTATTAAATGAAAATAGTCTAATACACCAAGTAGAAGACAGCAATTGGTAAGGTGGACCACGAATAAATGAACAGACACACCAGAGCCCAACCAGGGCTATCTATAAGACATTCACTTCAAATATAGATCTATTTAAAGTCAACGAACAGATAGAGATAGTGACCACATCAAATGCTGGTGTAGACATGAAGAAACAAGTGGGATACTGGGTGGTATGTTGGGCTGCTAACTGTGAGTTCAGCAGTTCTAATTCACAAGCCATTCCAAGAGCGAAAGAGGAAGCTTTCTGCTCCTGTGAAGAGTCATAGCCTGGGGATACACGTGGGTTGTTCTGCTCAGTCTGATAGGGTCGCTCTGAGTTGGAATTGAT
>PVJH01015800.1:0-52330 GCA_004026705.1 Nesogale talazaci
TCATGAGACTGAGATTGGAACTCACCTCCATCTCACAATGGTGAAGGCCTCCCTCCACCCTCAGAAACTCAGCTTGCCAGGCTTCTTACTATATGAGAATACAGATTCATCCATATACACTCTCTCTCTCTTTGCTCCCCACAATCCATTTTGTAGAAGAAGAAAGATATGGTGGGAAGCATTGAACTGTTCACCGTAAGGTTGGCGGTTCAAATCCCGCAGCTGCTCTGTGGGAAAGAGATGAAGTTGTCTACTACCATAAAGATTTACAGAATCTCCAGACCAAGGTCCCCAAGAGAGAGAATCTACTTGATGGCAGTAAGATATATATTAATATATTACAATATATTATATATATTCATGACCATTGAGTTGGTTCTGATTCATAGTGACCTTATATATGAGAGAGCTTCAGAAATTTCACTGGAAAATTGAATGAAAAGATAATGATTACACATGCACACTCCTGTAAACTTTTGGGGGGGTCTATCCTGGGTAACTACCAAGGTTTACTCAATGGTGATTACCAGAGAAGAGTGGATTCACAGATTGAAGATCCTTGGTTTTTGTGATGGGAAAATTGCACTTAATAAGCATTACTTGAGCAAAGCAAATGCGTGCAAGTGTGAGCGTGTGAGGGAGCGAGCAAGAGAGAGTGAGAAAGAAGAGAGAGAAGAAAGAGGAAGGTCACACAAAGTTGCCCCTATTTCCTCACCTCAACACCCTCCTGTGATTTCTGTGGCATCTCAGAACTTTCTCCCCCTCTTCAATGGGACCAGGGCGTGGAATAGGAAACACAGGGAGGAAGTGAGAGGGATGGTGCTGCATGATGGGGATGAAACCAAATGTGTATGGAGTCTTGAATGGAAAATTGATCGGCTCAGTCCACTTACACTCAATTTATGATGAAAAGCAAAGACTGTGGTCATTTTTATTAGGTCTATAAATTACGATTGTGTTGTTTTCACTGCCCATTCACAAGACTGAGACTTTGAGGGGTGGGGGGAGTGGAGGGGTTTTTAAAGCAAAAGCTGACCCCATCACCAGACCCCCTCTCCTTCTCAAAGTTGGTAAGAGAAAAATTGAAAATAATAAAGACATTTTAAATTTTTTTTAATTTTTAAATTTTTAAAAATTTGAAAATAATAAAGACATAAAATAGTTTTTTTTTAAAAAAAAAACTAAGGAAGCTTAAATTCTAAAGGAGAATTGTATCTAACAATACAACGTCACCGAGTGGGATTAACAGCAGATTCAACATTGTAGAAGAAAAGCTCATTGAACTTTAAGAGCTAGCAGTAGAATCTACTTCAACTAAATGAAGTACATAGGAAACAAAAGGACAAGGGAAGGTGAAAGATGCTCAGGGCCCTGTGAGATGACATCAAAAGATATAGCACAAGGAAAACTGGAGTCCCAGATGGAGAAGGAAGAATATAATATATGTACTTACATAAATATTGTGATTCATTTTTACAGATTTGACAAGAACTCTGGTAACGCAGTGCTTCAGCAGTTGGGTGCTTGCAAAGGGGCTGTTGGTTCAAAGTCATCAGCTGACACTCAGGAGAACAGACGTGGCAATCTGCTCCCCAAAAGACCACATCGCAGGATGGAGGAGGAAAACATGAAGCCAGGATTCCATAGTCAGTGAAAATCCTTCCCAAAGCTAGTGTAAGGGAAGACTTTCCCACACAGGAGCAGAGAGGCTTGATCACAAATGTGTCTTGGCTACAAAGGACATATAATAATATCATCCAGGAACAGTAAAAGGAGACTAGGAAGAAATTTGGGGGTAGACAATAGAGAGAAATTTGCATGTAGACAAAAGAAGGAAGAGCAATGGAAAGGGTTCATTGGTGCCTAAGTCAAAAAACGTTTCTTTTTCTCATTGTGCTTTAAAGATAATTTATTATTTCAAATAAAAGTGATAGGTTAGGGAGTTCGTGGCAATATGATGTGGAATTGGGGTAGGAGGTTTATCAAATGCACATTGAGACAAGTGCCCTGAAGCGGTATCACTCAAATGAAGAATAGAGATATAAATGTCATTCCCAAACATTAATTTAGAGCCATGTTAAAGGAGGAACAGGGAAGAGAGGTTGCCTCTGAAGAAGGACCACATCACCCAGTATTTTCTTGTTCCGCAGATCTGGGCAGGAGGCAAACCCCAGAAGAAGGTGACTTGAGGCTCCCCAGGCATCTTTCAGGCTTCTGGAACCTAGTCCTTGGTCCCGCTGTGAGGGAGGAGATTCAGCCAGACTTTGCCTCCTTGCCCTTGTCTCCTTGGGAGCCTTTGAATCTGGAAGAGGGGGGGCGGGGGGTGACACACAATTCTCAACTCAGCGATCAGTCCTGTGGAAGGTTCTCTCTGGAGAGGCCAAGGTGCGTGGAGCCATCAGATGTGAGAGACTGAAAGTCGAGGACACATAGAGAGGAACATCTCACCTGGTGTAGTAGATCCAAGTGATCACGTAAGTCAAAAAGAAGCCAGCCCCCATGCTAAGCCCCCTGAGCAGGGTGATGACTAGAGGCCAGGTGCCTCCCTGTTCTGCAGAGACGCAGGGGCAGGTGGAGACACCTAGGAGAAAGGGGAAGAGAGGGATGGATTTTCCTAAGCCCATACTTCAGCTCTGCTCGCAGCCCCATCCAAAATGCCGATGGCTTGACCCTACTCACCGGACACAACCAGGCTCAGGGAGACCTGATAAGAGTCCAGCAGGTGCTGAGCCCGGCAGGTGAATTCTCCTCCATCCCCGGGAACCACGCGAGGGAGCTCCAGGACCCCTGGATTCAAAGGCTGGGAAGGACTTAAGGTGAGGCTCCCTCTGGACCAGCTCAGCTTGGCAGCAGGGTTGCTGAGAGCCTCACAGACTAGGCGGAGGGACTGACCTTCTGGGACTTGCAGTGAGGTACCATTGTTCAAAACCTCTGGAACTGGGAGACAGCCAGAGGGACGAGGCTAAGACACCCCTCGCTCCCTGTCCTCCTACACGGAGGATAGTGTTGTGAAGGCAATGGTATCCTCCAAATAGCTTTGTTTCATTCCTAATCCGCAGTACCTGTGAGTGTAACGTTGTTGGGAGAGACCGATGCCACCAAGTTAAGTTAAGGTCCCACTGGAGTAGAGTGCACCCTAAATCCAATATGTCTGTATAAGAAGAGGAGAAGAGACAAAGAGGAGAAGAAAGCCGTGTGGAGAGGAAGTCAGAGGTCAGAGCGGCATATTTACAAGCCAAGGGGCATCTCGGTTTGGCAGCAACAACCAGATGCTGCAAAGAGACCAGACAGGGTCTTTTCATAGAGACTTCAGAGAAAGCACGCCTCCCCCTGACACTCCCGACACCTTTTATTTTAGAAGTCAGACCTCCGGAGTTGTCAGAGGATGCATTTCTTTTAAGCCACTCGGCTTGCAGAACTTGATGATAGCAGTTCAAAGAAGCAAATACACGCACTGAAGAAGAACAGCATCTCTGAGAGGAATATTGCAAGCATGGGAGGAGGCGGGGTGAAGACTCAGGGGGAGAGGGAGCTCCGTGATCCCAGGACAATGCCCACTTCCCGGAGGAAGAGAGCACTGGGAAATGGGTGGGTGGGAATAGAAAAGAAAGAGTTGGCTCTATCAATGTATAAGACATCCCAGCAGGATGGAACTTAATGTGTGCGATCCCAGAGAGGCGTGAACACGTGAAGGTCTGACCACTTATGGGGAAAACCATGGGAAGACCGATCCAGGCGGTGCACTGGGTCTTTCTCCTGCAGCTGCAGGCAGCCAGGGGAAAGCTCCAGTAGAGCATGAACAGGGCCGGGTCATGGGCCTGAAAGAGAGGAATATACTCTCCATCCTCTCCTGAATTGAATTCCCATTGGGGTCTGAGTTAGAGCCCACTGGAGCAGGTGAGACTAGAAGACCGGGGAGGAGACTGGCTTGATGGTCCAGATGAGAGAAGACTCAGCTGTGCTTGCGACTGGAGAGTTAGAGGAAGAAAGGGACTTGACACACATTTCAGGAAATCAAGTTTGCAAAACTCACTGAGCGACTCACAGGTAGGGTTGGGTGAGGGACAGATGTGTAAAGTGACTTCCAGGATGTCAACATGGGTAACGGAGGTGGGAGGGGTCCTCCCAAAGGGTAACTGGTGGTTCTCAGGACAATCTGGCTCAGACAGAGATTTCGGAGGGTCTTCAGGGCTGAGGTAAGACTGGGGGCATCAAGGCAGACATCAGGGTTTTATGCAGAGAGAGAGGCCAGGGGGTCAAGGTGGGTCGTAGAGGTACCACATACTTTGGACTTCCTATGGGAAATGGAGATGACAGAGAGGGGGTCAGGATGCAGGAAAACGATTGCTGTGGAAGAGTGACAGGAAAGAGATCGAGAGAGAGGGCGCAACCAACAGGCATGGTGGGTTGTCAATCAGGACTTCGGTGACCCTAGAGAGATTCCTAGCAGAGGAGGGGACAGAAAGACTAGAACCAAACAAGAGGGTATCTGAAGAGTGATAGGCTTCTTTATGTCACATCTTTATCAACATCCCCCTCCCCTTATCTGAGCTCCCAGTCCCCAGCTCCCCAGTCCCCAGTGCTCAGCTGGGGATGATGCAGACCCCAATCACTTCCCAGCCCTCTCCCACCTGGGCTGTTTGCCTGAAAGGCATGGAGGATGAAGTTCTCTGGAGCATCTAGAAGAGAAAGGAAGAAATGATTGCCTTCAGCAGGAGAGGGGAAGAGTGGGTAGGAGGAGGAAGGCCTGACTCCTCTCTCCATCCTGGCCCAGCCATGCCTCCAACCAGGGTCCCCAGGTACCACAGGCTATGCACTCCAACATCCACTGCCTTCAGGAACCCAGGTGTCTCTGTTGAGCACTCACAAGACACGTTGAGTTGTATGGTGCTCTCCAGGGTCACACCTGCTCCGGAGAGGGTCACTTGGCAAGTGAGCTTGGTACCATGATGATGTGGCTCTGGGGTGAGGGTGAGCACCGAGGAATGGGCAGTCTTAGGGATCCGGGATGGGAGGGCCTCCCCAATCCAAGCATAGGTGGGAGGAACCCCACTCTTACAGGTCCCTGGTGCTGTACAGGTTATGTTCTTGGATTGTCCAGATTGTAGGTTCCCTTCCATGTGGATGGTTGCTGTCTGTGTCAGATCTGGAGCAAGAGAGAGAGAGAGAGACCCCAGTATTGAGGATCCCTGAGTGCACTTCTAAGAACAGCCTCCGCTTCAGGACAGCCTACTCTTCCCTGTCCAACGCCAGCACCCTGTTCCTCTTGATCCTTCTCAGAATTGATAACAAAGTGTTCCATCCCACCCTTCTCTTGGGTCCCATGAACCTTCCCCCGTAGGCTCTCCTGGACCCAGTTGCTCACCTGTCACACGTACATACAGCAGGTTATTCAGAAAAGTGTATTTAGCTGAGCCTCTCTCCAGTCTAAAGAAATAGGCCCCCGTGTCCCTTTTCTGTGCCTCTTTGATTTCCAGTGAGCAGTCATAGATCTTGACATCTCCAAGGAGGTGAAATCGACCCTGAGTCTTTTCCTGCACTTCTCTATTTGGGTCATTTGTGGCCACGGGAGCATCTGTGAACACATCAGCCCTGTCACGGAACCAGTAGCCATAAGCAGGGGTAGAATCATCCCAGTTTTGTGGGGAGTAGAAGATAGTACACGGCACTTGAACACACAGCCCTTCCTCCACCGTCACTGGACTTTGCACTTGCAGCCTGAATCTGGCATCCTGAGCCAGCGACCCTGCAAGAGACCAGGATGGATCAGCGCAAGTCCAGTACCAGCCCCTCCCCCCTGGATCCTCCCCTCAGCCACTCACCAGTCCCCATGAGAAGCAGCAGCAGCAGCAGCATCTCTCAGGTGGAGGGTTCTTGGTCTTCCTCTGTCTGAGAAGGAAAGGGGAAGGCGAGAGAGAGAGAGAGAGAGAGAGAGAGAGAGAGAGAGAGAGAGAGGGGTGTGGGATCTAGCCCACTTCCGGATGGGCTCTAAGTGACCCAGTTGTGTAACTTAATGAATGTGTAACTTCAGAAAGGAAGAGGCAGACACATGCTTTGGGGGTGCTGTGTGCCAGGAACCAGGTCTGAGAGTGTCTGTGTGTGAGAGAGATGGAATGTATTCTTACAACAACTTACATAGTCTCGGCCATGCAAGCCCCCCTAATGACAGGTCATCACATAGGAAGCAAAGCGGGCTGAGTTCACTGAAGGGGTAACAACACCCGTGCTGGGGGCAGGTAAAGGGGAATGACTTGGGGCTGTGGTGACAGAGTTTTGTTTTCAATCGGATTATGGCAGTGTTTCCTAGCACGCAGATCTCCAAGTTTCAGAGACAAACCTCAGATGAGAACCTTGCAGTAAATTTCCATGTACGACAGAAGAAAAACATATATACCTTATGAACCAAGGGTTTTTTTTCCCCTCCATAAGTGGACAGGTATGACTTTCCTTAGTCCTCCATTGATATAGCCATATATTCAAATGACAGAATCTGCATTCCAGTGCGAAACATTGCTCAAATGGCGTCACATTCCCAGAAAACACTCATGCCGTCCTTAACTCCCTCCCATCCAACTCACAGAGACCCTCTAGGACAGAGAAGAAGTGCCCTTCTGGAGTTCCATGACTGTAACTCTTCATGGGACTCACCAGTCTCATCTGTACATTTGTGGCCCTCATCATTCTCAAAACATTTTCTTCCAACCTAAGCCCTTGGTATTAGCTCCCTCATGTTTCCCCTCCCTCCTGGTTCCCCCTTCCCTCATGAACCCTTGATAATTTATAAATTATTATTATTATTTCATCATATCGTACGATATGATGTCCGATGTCTTCCTTCACCCTGTTGTCCATCCCCCAGGGGGAAGATGATGTGTTGATCCTTGTCATGGGTTCCCCCTTTCTACCCCACCTTCCCTCCACCCTCCTGGCATGGTCATGCTCACCACTGGTCCTGAAGGCATGCTGTGAGTTTTGAATTGGTGACCTGGTTGATAGTTAGTAGCCTAAATCATAACCCACTATGCCACCAGTGCTTCAGATGAGTGGCATAGGAAAAAAGATCATATTTCAAATTCATCTTACATATCGCTTTGTGTCGTATAAAGCTGGAAAATTCTTGACACATAGGACACAAGAGTGTCACTGAATTTATGTACAACCATACTCACTTGACCTTACAATACAGAGTTTTGCCTGCTTATTTAATATTTGAAGTAACCAGATCTCTCTGGTCAATAAGATTCATATTGTTCTAGATTATTAATTAAAAATAAGAATGCATTTAATGACATATAATAGAACATCCAGAAGTTGGTGAACAATAAGGAAGTTATACCATGTTCATAGACTGAAAGATAGAAATGTGTGAAGATAGGGGCTGAGCCCCTGTGGTGTAGTGGTTGAGTGGGACTGCGGTCCACGGGCTTGGCGGTTTAAATCCAGCAGCATCTCTCCAGGAGCAAGGCTGGGTAGCTCCCACGACCACCAGAGGGCAGTGATGCCCCCCCCAAAAAAAAGAAAGAAAGAAATGTGTGAAGATATTAAATTCTCACTGAGTTTTATAAGTAAATCTTTAGACTATTAAAAGGCATCCACTTGAAGAGCATGTTCCTGAGTGTTGACAAATGTAAACATCTCTGCTATGACGTCCACTGTGTTAGTCAGGATAGACTAGAGAAACAAATTCAGAGACACTCATATGTGTGTAAAAGAGGGCTTTATACAATATCCCCTTACAGAAGGGATGCAGGAAGGAGATGAGCCAGTCAGGGTACGATGTAGCAACAATGAAATGTGCAACTTTCTTCTAACTCTTAAATGCTTCCCTCGCCCCACCCCCCCCCCCCCCCCCCCCCCCCCCCCCCCCCCCGCCCCAGCGCACGGCTCCCCGGCATCATGATCCCAATTCTACCTTACAAATCCAGCTAGACCAGAGGATGTACACTGGTACAGATAGGAACCAGAAACATGGGGAATCCAGGACAGACAATTGCTTCAGGACCAGTGGTGACAGTGGTGACACCAAGAGGAGGGTGGAGGGAAGGTAGAGTAGAAAAGGGGAACCAATTAAAAGGATCTACATATGTAGTGGTCATGTACTCCTGTGTCAATTTCATGATTGGGAGTCTAGGGGTGGAGTCTAGCCTGTTAATCTGAAGATAGTCAATGAGGCCTCTGTGTGGGCATGGCTTTCTCCTGAGAATTCTGGGAAGTCAGGCGGCATTTCCCAGTTGGTGAAAAGAGACTTGACTCTCTCTTGGAGACGAACCACTGACAAGAAGAGATAACAGCATGCTGATTGATCCTGATTCCTGGAGATGGAGGAGCCAGAGAATGGAGGAGCCACATGGGCTTGCTAATGGAGTCAAACCTCTGGGGCCGGAGAAACCACATGGAGACTCCTGCCGGCACTGAGATGCTTCTACCACCACTGGACACACAAAACTCTGCACCCACTCGCCTGTGATTGTCCTGGTATCAAGGCACGTGGTTTGTAAGTTGGAAGGAGACTTTATAGATTGGTATCAGACATATGGGCTAACATCAGACTTATGACTTTGGACTGGACTAGGTTGGGATGATTTCTCAATGTTCCATTCCTCTTGTAAATAAACCTTTTCCTTATATCCATATGTGTGTCTATGAATTTGTTTCTCTAGTCTACCCAAAATAACACAACATATGACTTCCTCCCTGGGACATGGAGAACAGGGAAGGAAGTAAAGGGAGACAGTGTACAGTATGACAAAATAATATTAATTTACAAATTACCAAGAGTTCATGAGGGAGAGGGGTGGGGAGGGAGGAGAAATATGAGGAACTAATACCAAGGGCTTAAGTAGAAAGCAAATGCTTTGAGAATGATGTTGGTAACAAATGTGGTTTGCATACAATAGATGTATGTATTGATTGTGATATGAGTTGCATGAGCCCCCACTAAAATGATTTCTAAAAGAGAAAGCTTTAGATAAGAGTAATTTTATATTAAGAAAACATCCCAGCCCAGTCCAGATCTAGTCCTTAAGTATGATATTTATTAGCCCAAATATCCAATACCATATATAAGTTACTCTTCATATTCACACAACACCTGTAATGATGCTGAATGCAGGAGGATCACAGACCAGTGAGTGAAAAGTCCTATGGATCTAATGGCAGGAGAAGCATCTCAGCACTGGCATGGGTCTCCACATGTGTCCTCTAGCTCCAGGGCTCTGATTCCATCAGTATAACTCCATGTGACTTGTTCTCAGGAATGTCAAGCAGAGACAGTTTATCCCATCTCCAGGGTGGAAGGCAGGAGTTCCCAGAATCCTCAGGAGAAGGTCATGTCCACACAGAGGCCTCTTTGGCTATGACCTGATTAACAGGCTAAACTCCACCCCTTTGCTCAAGTGGACAGGAAATTATGGAACTTCCACATCCACAATCAAAATGTAGAACATGTCTACTTCCTCAGGGGTGTCCCCATATCTTTTTATAGCTAACCAGTCTTATCTCAGACTCTAGTCTCATTGATCAGCTTGCTCTCATGGCAGATGAACTTGACTATTTACAAAGGTCCTATCACCTTCTTGGCGAAGTTTATGCTAAAAATGTGTTGCCTGTTTGTCAGCTGTGTGTTTTAGTTACTTATGGTTTTATTTCTGTATTCTGGATGCAAGTCATTCATCAGTTCCCAGTCTAACTTTTCTTCTTGTTCTCTAAAGAATGCCTTTTGCATAACACTAGTCTCTATCTTCAAAAACATGTGGCATGCATGAGAGGACCCTATAGTGCAGTGGTTCTCAACCTTCCTAAGTCATGTGTGGCAGTCACGTCCTCTGAGCCAATTTGACTAAGAGTGTAGGGGTGGAGTCTAGCCTGTCAATCTGTTGATAACCAATGAAAGCCTGGCTTTCTCTGAGAATTCTGGGAAATCTCGTGGTATTTTCCATTGGACGTGAGCGACCGTCGACTCAATGCTCGGGAGACGCGCCACAGACAAGGCAAGATGGCAGCATAACCCCTGCGTCCTATGATGTCTCCTCTCCATTCAAAGACTTCTGGACTCTTCCATCTGTCTATAAGACCCCTCCTGCTCTGTACCATCCTCCCGGGTGGTCCCTTTTCCTCTGCTCCAAACTCTTACTTTGTTATCATGTGTCTACCTGGGGGGTGGGGGGGGTGGGCAGTATACTCCATACACTCTTTTTTTCCCCTCTTCCTAGGACTTGTTGCCCGAGGCCCTCGCTCTTCTTTATAGGGCTGAATGTGGAAAATTATGCTCCCCAAGTCTCATTCTCCCTTCCTCGGATTATTTTGCTTCACACATCTACCACATCTACATGCTCTCATTCTAATGATTACTTTTGCCTCTTCATGTCTCCTGGTTGCCGTCAGAATGATCATTCTTAAAGGCAGTGCATTTTGCAGACCCGTTTACCAAGGCATCTGGACCTGGGACGATGCTGGCGCACAGTAGGTGTTTGGCAATACACAGTGAAGGCTTTGACAAATAAAGGCCTGGGTGCCATGTCTCTGCTCAAAGCCACACACTGAATGTTAGATAAACACACAGGTGCACGTGGATTTACATACACATAAACCACGCAGGTTCACCTATGTAAATACAACAGGGGAGATCATTGTGGCAGCTCCATAATCTGGTGTCAATCTGGGACTTGAGAGGATTAAGAGTGAAGGGGTGGAGTCTAGTCTTTCAATTGGGTCATAGCCAATGAGGCTTCTTCTGGGAACTCCTGTATTTCTTCCTTGGAAGAAGGAAACACACACTCTAGCCTCACTCCCTGAGAGACACTCTGCTGACAAGATGGATGGCACTGCGTGACAAATCCCGTGCCCTGAGAACTGGAGGAGCCAAGTGGGTTTGGACTCAACTGGATCCCAGGCATCAACAGAACAAAACACTATCTGGTCCTGCACCATCTTCACTATCACGGTTGTAGTTGAGCCCTCTCAGCACCGGGGCTTAAGATCCATCATCAGGAACGTCAAAAGACGGGGCCTTCTGAGACACTGAAACAAAGACTTCACAGCATCTTACCCTGGGATGTTGTACAGTGCCACTGACCCAGCTCCCTGGGGTTTTCTTCTCACTCTTTTATGCCCTAAAATTTGCATGCAATGGACTTTTGCAAACTCCTCAGAATTTTCTGCAGCCACCATCCTATCTCTTACAAATAGAGGAAATTTTAATCCTTGCCCCTTAAGTGTACTTCCTTTTTCTCTCTCTCTTAACATACGTCATCAGAAAGGAATGGTTATTTTTGCCTTGATTTCAATCTTACGGGCATCATTTTCACTATTTCACCATTAAGTATGATGCTTGCTGACATCAAAGAGTTCAACAACAAAAAAAGACGTTTCGAAAACGATGATGGCAGCAATTGTACAATTATGCCTGATCTCATGGAAATGTGCATTGTTATAATATCTGTAAGAGCTCCCAATAAAAGTATTTGTTTTAAGTATGATGCAGAAAGTAGGGTTTTCATCGTGTCTTTGATCAGGGTAATTGTCAGGAGTGCCCAGTCCCTAACAAATCATCACAGGCCCGCAGGTGCAATTGTAAGTCATAGAGAATCAGAAAGACAGGAGAGAGAGTGAAGCAAAGGAGTCAGACACATTTCACGGTAGGTAGCACGCGCACCTCAGCCCCTCTTGGTGGAAGGCTGAGGATGTGGAAGGTGGGAATTGCAGGGGAGAGGGAATGGGAAGGAGGATGGGTGGGGGGACAGGGGACAGGGGAGCAGGACCAGCAGAGAGAGTCTGTATTGTTTGGGGACTTTTATAGGTAGCCATTGGTCATGCATCTTCAGGAATTATATACATCACAAGGTGTGGGCTGAATCACAATAAAGTCCCTGAGCTTTAAGGCGAGGAAACCTGATACCTGCATTGGAGGGAAGGAAATGAGGGGGGGTGGGTGCCACAGTGGAAGGAGATAACCAGGGAACGTCTGCATCTACAGGAAGACAGAGCCAACCATGTGTTCACTTTAAGGCAGCATAACTGGTAGGGGTGAATCTGCGGGCATGGCATTTGTTCCTTTGCCACATTTCCCCTTTTTGTTTTACATATTCAATGCAAAAGAGCCTCAGGGGTGGCAGGGTTCTTTTCTACACATTGAAAGTTGTCAAGACAATTTTTTTTTAACTTTAAAAATTTTTTTTTCAATCATTTTATTGGGGGCTCATACATCGTTTTTCACAATGTGTAAATAAGCATACTGTGTCAAGCAACCTCACATGTCCACTTCTATTATTGTTCTCCAATCGTCCGCCTTTTCCCTTAAGCCCCTAGTATCGGCTTTTCTACCCCTTCCCCTCTTCCCCTGGGTCAAGACAAATTTAATGACCAAGTAAATATAGCCAAGCCCCAAACTCAAGCTATGGCAAACATTTTGAATCCAGGCATGGGGGATAAAGTTCCCCTATGCTCAACTGCTACTGGGGAAAGGTATGACAGGGATTGGATACTGCAGTGGGAAGAAATAGAGCAAATAGGAACGTCTGCTTCTGGAGGGAGATACAATCAACCGTGTGCTCACCTCAAAGCAGCACAGCTTTGAGGGGAGAATCTGTGGACACGACAAATGACCAGAGGAAAATGTACTTGGACTTCTCCAGCGACCAGAATGGCAGTCTTCCTACTGCGAAATACTTGCTTTCCAGATTCCCTCCTTTCAAGTCAGGAATAAGTCCCAGCCATATGTTCCTCAGTGTTCGTTTCCCACAGGTCGTGCAATGGATTGGTTATATACCGCCTTTCTAGTCATGGTCCTCTAATCCCCACCAAAGGATTTTGTACGAGTCAGCTGCCATTGAGTGCTTCTGGTTCACAGTGACCCAGCGGGACAGAGTCGGACTGCTTCACAGGGTTTCTGAGGCTCTCCATCATTATAGAAGCAGACTTCCCCATTTGCTTCAGAAAGCAATGGGTGGTTAGCCATTCCATGCTTAGCCCGATATTAGCCACTGTAGCTGGATTGTTGCTTGGTTCTATTAACTCAACTCTGATTCTCAGCAGCCGTATGCACAACAGGACTCAACACTGCCCGGTCCTGTGTCATCGTCGTATCTGTCATCATGTTTGTGCTCCTTGTTGCAGCCATTGAATCAATCCTTCCCACTGAGCATCTTCTTTAAAAAAAAAAAAAAAAAAGTATGTCCCTCTACCAAGCATGCTCTTCTCCAAGGACCGGTGCCTCCTACGTCCAAAATACACCAGACAAACCTTGCTTCTAAAGAGCCATACTGACCAGCCTTGCTTCTAAAGAGCCATGCTTGTTCCAGATAGATGCGTCTGTTCTTCTGGCAGTCCTGGGTCACTGCGCAATCTTCACCAACACTGGAACCCAAGTGCACCTATTCATCTTTGTCCATATGTAAACGAAGCAGCTAAAAAAAATACCCTGCCACCAGTGATGAGAGTGGTAATACTGGGAGGGTGGAGGGAAGGTGGAGTAAAAAGGGGGAACCAATTGCAGGGATCTACATATAACCTCCTCCGTGGGATACAGACAAGAGGGAAGTGGGTGGAGGGACACATCAGACAGTGCATGATATGACAAAATAATGATATTTTGTAAATAACCAAGGGTTCATGCAGGAAGGAGAGTGGGGAAGGAGTGGGAAAATGAGAAGCTGAACCCAAGGGCTTAAGTAGAAAGCAAATGTTTTGAGAATGATGATGGCAAAAACGAAAATAAAAACACCCTGGTGTGGACCAGGTGCACCCTAGTTGTCAAAGCCATCCATTTGCTCTTTAACCTTCTGAAGAAGTATCTTGCAAAGGCGTCCAATGCAATACACTCATTGGAATTTTTTGACGGCTACTTCGGTATGTGCTGCTGGTGGCTCCCAGCAAAACGAAATCCTTGGCCACTTCAGTCCTTTCTCCGTGTGTTCGATGGTTCCATTTTGAGGAGTTATGTTTTCTTGCCATTGAGGTGGTATCCATCAGTGAAGGCTTCAAGTCCCCTTGGCTTTCAGCCAAGAAAGCTATGTCATCGACATGCCACAGGTTGTGGATGAACCATCCTCTAGCTTTTTTTAAAATCATTTTGTTGGGGGCTCCTACAACTCTTATCACAATCCATCCATCCATCCATTGTATGTCAAGCACATTTGTACATGTGTTGCCCTCTTCATTCTCAAAACATTTGCTTTCTCCTTAGGCCCTTGGGTTCAGCTCCTCATTTCCCCCCTCCCTCCCTACTCCCTCTCCTTCTCCTCTAATTCTTATGCAGAGTCCAGCTTCTTGCATTATTTACCCAGCATACAGATTGAATAAGTATGGTGAAAGGATACAACACCGACTTACAGCTTTCCTGATATTAAACCATTCGGTATCCCCTTGTTCCCTTTGAAGGACTGTCTCGATCTAAGTAGGGCAGTGGTTCTCAACCTTCCTAATACTGTGATCCTTTAGTACAGCTCCTCATGTGGTGCTGACCCCCCAACCTAAAATTGTTTTCGTGGCTACTTCATCGCTGTCATTTTGCTACTGTGATGAATCAGGCCACCCCGGTGAAAGGTCGTTTGACCCTCAGAGGGGGTTGAGACCCACAGGTTGAGAACCACTGATACAGAAGTTCCACAAGAGCACAGGATTCTGGAATCTCTATTCTTTACAACATGATCCAAAGTTCATCATGATCTGGACAGTTGATTATCTTCGCATAGTGAATAAAACACAAGCAGTTTTTTGATAGTCTCTGCTTTTAGCCAACATCTCTCTGACATCAGCAGGGATATCTTTCTTTCCACATCCTCTTCTGAATCTGGCTTGCATTTCTGGTAGCTCTCTGTCAATGTACTGTTGCAGCTATAAAAATAGCTCATCAAGATTTTACTTGTGTATGCTATTGATGATATTATTGAATGATTTCTTCATTCAGTGAGTTCACCTTTCTTTAGGATGGATAGAAATATGGATATGTTTCAGTCAGTTTTTTTTCAGTCCGGTGTTTGTTTTCAAATTTCTTGGCATAGATGAGTGAATGCTTCCAGTGCTGCACCAGTCTTTTGAGATATTTCACTTGGCATTCTATTCCTGGAGTCTTGCTCTTCCACACTGCCTTCAGCGCAACTTTGACTTCTTTCTTTAATGCTATGTTATTTGTTCTTGATCATATGAGTAGGATTGTGTAAATAAGGTGATTGTAGTCCACTCAAGGGATCAGATAGCTTATTACCAATCAGGTCCCATCAAGTTGATGGTGACCTACAGCGACTATAAGACAGGGTAGAACTGTCCCTGGGGGGGGTTCCAAGACTATAACTCTTCATGGGAGTAGAAAGCCTTGTCTTTGTCCTGAGGAATGGCTGGTGGTTTTGAACTGCTGACCTTGGAGTCAGCACTTCGATGTGTAACCATTATGCTACCAGAGCAGGAGTGTGCAAACAGGTCAACGTAACCTTAATGAAGACATCGGGCAGTGTTTCTTCCATCCTGCTAGGCTTAAATGAGGCCTCTCATAGGTAAAAAGGGGGGCTCCCATTACCACCTAGAAAAATGAGCTAGAAATTGAGTACATCCTTTAGACCCAGCGTGGCAGTTACATAATCTGACGTCAATCTGAGGTGATTAAGAATAAGGGGGTGGAGCTTGATGACCTCATTTGGAGGCACAAAGGAGGTAAATAGCTCATTGGAGGGGGCACACATACTCACTCCCCGGGAGACTTTGCAGTTGACAAGCCACACGGACCCAGACTGATGACAGCCGGAGCCTCAGAGCTGGAAAAGCCCCATGGAGACCCCTGCCAGTGTTGAGATGCTTCCACCGCCACTGGATCCAGGAGGCTTTCCATATGGGCTAAATATCGGACGTATGGGCTGAGGCCTGGTGGTCGAATGGTTGAGTGCGGGACCGCAGCCCACATGGGTTGACAGTTCAAATCCAGCAGCAGCTCTCCAGGAGCAAGGTTGGGCTTCCTACTCCCACCAGGGGGCAGTGATGCCACAAAAAATATATCGGACTTATGGACTTGATCTGGACTGGGTTGGGATGTTTTCTTACCTATAGTTTTTTTTTTGGGGGGGGGGCATCACTGCTCTCTGGTGGTGGGAGTAGGAGGCCCAGCCCCACTGCTGGAATTGAACCTCCGTCCTAGTGGGTCACAGTCCCGCGCACAACCACTATGCCACCGGGGCTCAGCCTGGGATGTTTTCTTAATGTACCTTCTGTATATAAAATTCTTGCTTATACACATGCGAGTGTCTATGAATGTGTTTCTCTCGTCTACCCGAGATAACACACCCAGGATCCCCGCATGGAGATCATGATACGACCAAGAGACAGAGGGATGGAGATAGCACAGAGTGGTGGGGCAGCAGAGAAACAAGGGTAGTACAACCGGGAAATGAGCTGATGACGGTGTGATGGGGTTTCCAGAGCACAGAACTAGAAAACTGAGGAGGAGGGCGTAGGAGATTCTCTGGCAGGATGTGGTGCCCCCAGGTGCTCATGCCTAGAACTAGAGAACGTTGGACCAATTGCCTGATCTGGATGAGACTGGTGGAAGGCCCCAAGAGGCCCAAGGGATTCAAGGCCAGGGAGAGGCCTGCATAGGCATATAGCGGGGTGAAAAGCTACCCTGAGATCAAAGGACTGAGTCCGGAGTTCTCTGATCCTGATGGCCACTTGTGACTTCTCAAAAGCAAGCCAGCAGCCCCATCCCTGTGAGGGTTATCTATGAGTTCTCTGTGGCCCTTGCAACAGATTATCAAACCCAGTAGAGGAGTACAGTGCTTGGGGAGGGACCGCTGGTGTCAGAGTTGTTCAAAGGAAGAAAGAAAAGACTTTGAGGGTGGAATGACTGACCTCTGCTTCACGGAAATCAGTCTTGCACGGTGGATGCTCATTACCCCTTCCCGCTAGTGACAAGATGCTGGTGCCACATCTTCTGTACAAGCTGACTGAAGCCGTGCTTTCTGAGTTCTAACACACTAACTTTTTCTTTTTTTTAAATAAGCCACAAAAGAGTGGTCATTTTTTCATATCCTTTTACAATAATTCTAAGGCACCTATGATTTTTTTCCCCAATGATTTTATTGGGGGCTTTTACGGCTCTTGTAACATTCCATACATCATTTGTATCAAGCATGTTTGTACACATGTTGCCAACTTCATTTCCAAATATTTTCTACATGACTCCTGGGTATAAGCTCCTTTTTCCTCCTCCCCCACGTTTTAAAAAATAAATCATTTTATTGGGGGCTCATCCAACTCCCATCATGATCCATACATACGTCAATTGTATGCAGGCCACATTTGCACACTTGTTGCCATCACCACTCTCCAAACATCCTCCCTCCCCATATTTCCCCATATTTCCCCTCCCTCTCCCCACTGCTTCCCCATGAACCCTTAATAATTTACAAATTATTACTTTTTCATATCATACACTGTCTGATGTGTCCCTTCACTCACTTCCCCTTTGTCCATACCTCAGAGAGGAGACTCTAGGTAGATTCCTGAAATCAATTCCCCCCTCCCACTCTACCATCTCTTCACCTTCCCGGCACCTATGATTTTTTAAAATGACGTTGACATAGTGAATTATAGGGCTGAGCCCGGTGGCGTAGTCGTTGTGCACAGGACTGCGGCCCACTGGGACGGAGGTTCAATTCCGGCAGTGGGGCTGGGCCTCCTACTCCCACCACTGGAGAGCAGTGATGCCAAAAAAAAAAAAAAACATAGTGAATTATATTGACTTTTGGTTTTTTATGCCTTGAAAATTTTAGATGGTATATATAGATATAGATATTGACATTGGCTTTTGAATGTGAGGCCCCATTTGGTCAGGATCTATGACAGAGACACGAAGGAGACACAAAAAGAGACACAAAAAGTCCTGCTGCAGGATCGTAGCAACCTTTATGCAACAACAGCAAAAAATGTGAAGCTGTTGTGTCCTGGCCTATCTTCCATCTCGGTCTGTACACTTCTGATGGTAGTGCTTCCACCTCCCGAATCCTGCCCCTCAGGATTCTGCTTGCTTTAGTGGACATCACATCAAAAGAGCAGTTTGGGCCCCCCTGAGGGTCTCCAGCTGTGTCCCCATTTAATGTTGCATTTTAGAAGTACAACCGATCAGAAGGGGCAAGATCAGGCCTGTAGGACGGAAGGGGAAGGTTTCCCCATGAAAGTCCTCTAGGGCAGCCCTCGCTGCCGTCAAATTAATAGTAAGTGCAAATTCCAGCAGCGGCTCCACAGGAGCAAAGGCTGGGCCTCCAACTCCCACCAGCAGAGGGCAGTGATGCCCCCCCTCAAAAAAAAAGAATAGTAAATACATTATCCTGATGGGAAGCCCAAAAACCTGAACACAACTTGCCTGGCCTATTTCTCACCGACACAGTTTTCAATGTTCCTAACATGTCTTCATAATAAGCCACTGTGATCATTCTGTACTCTTTGAGAATATCTATCAACAGACCTCTTGGAGTCCCCCCTCCCCCATCCTAAAAGTCACCTGTACAGGCTGGATTGAACAGAGAAGCAAATTGAATGATGCCCATATATGTGCAAGGGAGAACTTTATATCAAGAGGGAATTTTTTTCCCTTTTTTTTTTTTTGGCATCACTGCCCTCAGGTGGTGGGAGTAGGAGGCCCAGCCTTTGCTCCGTGGAGCTGGGATTGAACTTCCATCCCAGGGGGTCCCGCGTACAATCACTGCGCCACCGGGGCTCAGCCCATCAAGAGGGAATTACATATCAAGCAAAAATCCCAGCATCCCAGCTCAGTTCAGAACAAGTCCATAAGCCCGATACTAGTCTATAAAGTCCTCTTCGGACTCATGAAGCTATATGCAATGATGCACAATACAGGGAGATCACTGGCCGGTGGGTGCAGAGTTGTGTGGATCTGAAATAGTTAAGGTTTATTGTGTCAACCTGGTTGATAAGTGCGCGTGTGAGATTGATTGAAGGGTGGGGAGATAAAATGCCTCTATGAGCCTCGCCTTTCTAGTTCTCGAGTCTCTTGATCTCTGATGGTCAGACCAGGGTGTAGCTGCCTTTGCCAGTTCCCTGATTCAGCTGGCCAGGCTCACTTCCTGTGAGACATCCCTGAGAAGAAGTCACATGGACCTGCCCTGATGCAGGCCCTGGTGCTGGAGCACCTGGAGCACCTGAGATGCTTACAAGCTCACTGCTTCATCTTTCCTCCTGCAGTCGGCATCATTGTGCTTGCTTTATGAGATTGTGGAGGACTTTGTAGATTGGTGTCAAAGGTAAGGGGCTAATGTTGACCTTATGGGCTTGGACAGCACTGGGTTGGGATGCTTTCTGAATGTACAGTTATCCTTTATATAAAACTCTCTCTTATGCTGATGAATTTCTGTGGTTCTGTGGATTTGTTTCCCTAGTTTACACAGGCTAACACAGGATCCAATGGTGATGTCTCTGACAGCTCTCTGAGACACTTGACAGCACGAAGGTGAGAGAGAGAGAGAGAGAGAGAGAGAGAGAGAGAATCGCCCTAATGAGGATGTCACACCACAAGGAGGCACCATCAGACTGTCATGTGATGGACAGCTAGACTCCACCCCCATACTTCAAATTGACAGGAACTTATGTCACCACCACAATAAACTGAGCTGACCACTCAGCCTTGAAAGTAACTGGTCCAGGAGATGCCCTTGGAAGTCACTATTTTTATTGAACCTTTCTTTTGAAAACACATCATGAAGCTAAGACAAGAGTGCTATTGAGAGAATTTGTCTGCCACCATCCACTGATTTCAGAGACATGTTTAAGTACATTGTGTTTGAAATAAACCTGTGCACAGATTTCTGACGTGTGTGTGTGAAATGCATGTTAATTTTGATTCTGTAAGATTGCTTCTATGTTCCTAAAAAGTATTGGCCTGCAGTCGATTAAACTTGCTCATGTAAAAATGGTTTCTATGTTGGCGGGTGCTAGATCCTTCTGAGGGGTGGGGGAAGAAGCCCTGACTGCAGGCAGCCTTGTAGGCACTGTCAAATAGGCCCATAAAGGGGCCTAGCAGTGAGAGGCAGGCTGGACACTGATCTAGGATATTAAAAATCTCAACTCCCCCCCCAAAATAGCTTCTATATTCATAAAAAGTATTGTTTTGCCAAACTTAAAACCAGTGTTCCAGGATGTGAATGCAGTGTGACGGCATGGAGCGGGAACTCAGTAGAGGGGCCTGAGGGCCCAGCCCCAATCTCAATTATTTTAAATATATTTCTCTGTATACATCCATATATAGAGAGAGAGATCTTTATTCCACCTCGAGTTGTACACATTTTCATTGATTGTTATTTCTAAATGAATGTTCCTTCCTCTCAGGACATTCAGAATGTCTTCTCACTGTATTCATGCTTCCAGTACTGCAACTGACAAGCCAGCTGTCCATCTAACCGGGGTCTTTTCACAAGAAAATAACTCCCAGATAGTCTTAAGAATTCCCCTCATCTTTGGTGTCCATTGGTGTTCTTCAGCTTCGCAGAGGGAACAGACATCAGTAGCTCTAAGAGGAAATTGCTGGCATTGACATAGAATACTGGTGATTGGTGGAAAATGAGATTGCAGAGATCTGTGTGGACAAAGACATGCTGTCTTAAAAAGAGAAAAATGAAAGATGTAAACTTTATTTGGGTGGGTCACAGGAATAACCCAGAGAGCTGGTATAATGGTCTCTCAGACTTGTCTCTCTGAGACTTGTGGTGGAGGTGAGGGGTGGGGGTGTCAACAAACACTTTCTAGTTCAGTGAAGGAAAACCTTGGCACCTGCCTTGTGCCACACCTGCTGTGAGCTGTCGTGAGGTCTATGTATTTCATGTATCTCCCATCATAGCCTGCTTATCTGTCGCCATCCAGCTGATGCCAAGTCGAGGGGAGACACCAGGTGTGCAGAATATGAGGAGCGCTTCAGTAATGAATGGGAAAATGATACTGTCTTTTCAGAAAAAAATTTCCTTGAGTATTTTTCGAATTTTCATTCATTAATTATTTTTCTAACATTCATTCATTTTAATTAAATTCATTGCTTTAAATTAATTAATTTTTGTGAATAGATCATTGCATTGGGGGTTCTCACATATATTATCGCAGTCCATAAATCAACTGTCTCAAGCGAACTTGTACAGATGTTGCCCTTGTCAGTTTCAAAAACTGAAAAAAAAGAAAACCACTTTCTTCTTGTGTCCTTTTTTTCTCTCCCTCCCCCACCCTACCACATTCATGAGCCCTTAATATGTTATATCTTATCAATATTGCTATTACTACAGATCTTACACTGGCCGATATAACCCTTCACCTGCAATTCTGATATTAGTACCCCCCCCATGAGGGTTCAACTGCCATCATTGCTATCAATTCCCCCTTCCTCCTCTTCTCCTGCTTCCCTTCCCATACCTACATGAAATCGTGACTCCCTTTGCTGTTTCCAAGATAGTGAATATTTGCATGCTCGCCTCATGAATCAGCACTCTACAAGGGTTTTTATTTCCAAGATGGAGACCTTTAGGCAGCAAACTGTGTGGGCTCTCTAGTCAGGTGGCTTGGGTAGGGTTTGAATCAGGATCTTTAGGGTCAGTCATCAAACGAGTCTTTTGTAGGATTCGAGGGACACCAAATAACCCGCTTAGGGGGAGCTGATGCTCTTGCTGTACAGAACCGTACAGTGAGGCACAGGGACATCAAGTGGCTTGTTCAAGAAGTGACATCGATTGGCACGCTGCGTTCTTGGGCACAAATCTTGTGGTTTCTCACATTCGTTTGGAAAGAACCCAAAGCTGAGGGATGCCGTGTACTTTCCACCGAGGGCTGTGGCTTTGAGCAGTTCCTCACTTGAGTGCCCTTAGCTCTGAGTAGTCCGTGTCCTCTTGTTCCTTTCGCTTCAGCCTGTTAAAGCTGATGGACGCATAGTGGAGATCTTCTTCCTCCTTGGAGAGGCTGTCAGTGAGAGCCGGGGCTGGGTGGTCTGAAGAGAGGTTAGTTGCAAATGGGTCCTGGTGTCCCTGCATGGAAGAAAGAGAATGGGTTCAGCACAGGACAGTGGAGTCTGAGACCAGACCAAGGACCAGAAAGAATTGGGAAGTGATGAAGCTTTTATCATGCATCCATCCATTGACCACATTACTTTTTGGTTCTTTAGGTCCTCTGATTGGGGGTTCTTACAGATGGTATAACAATCCACAAATCAATGATATCTAGCAAACCTGTGCATATGTTGCCATCATCATCATTTCCCAAACATTATCTTTCTTCTTGAGTCCTTGGTATCAGCCACTCTTTCTACTCCCCCTCACCCACCCTCCCACCCTCACGAACCCTTGATAAATTATATATATTATCTTATAACATCTGCTGTACCCGTTCACACATATTTCTGTATATATAATATATAGCATATATAATATAATCTGTTCTGTATATATTTATATATAATATTTGAAAACATCCACTGTATCCCTTTACCCACATTTCTCTCATTTATCCCCCTTGGGGTGGGTGGAATATCCATCCATCATTGTTATCCATCTATTTATTAAAAAAACATGAATAATTCCATGATAGAGAGCTAGCAGATACACCATCCAAATGATAAAGGGAACGAGGCCATGATGATTTCTGCAGCATGATCCTAATGTCCTGTGTTGAGAAGAGATGGGGGGCGGGGGAGAGCAAAGGAGCTTGGCTCAGGGAGACAGCGGCAAGATGGTAAAAGCTCAGTGTCTGCAGAGGTCGGACAAAGTCAAAGAAGTCCACCTAGTGCCTACCTGGCATGAAGACTAGACAGAACTGGATGGTGTACAGACCCAAAAGAATGAGACGGAGATGAAACCCCCGTCAGGTCTGTGCCGATGGGACTGGGGGGTGGCAAAGGCTGAGTGTTGGTGGAGAGGACTAGGGAACCCCCCTAAGGGCGGCGCCCAGAGGCAGCCATGCCGAAATGGGAAGTGGCCCCATCACTCACGCGTGATCCCGACTGCATGTCCAGGTTCACATCATACACGCCTTCCAGTGTCCCAGCAGCTTTCTTCCTCTGGGTCTTCTTCACTCTGAGGGAAGAGTCCAGGGCCTTTCAGCATCATTGTGTGGGATCTGGAGACTGTAGCTCATTCCCCTGATCTCCACGAAAAGACTGAAGTGGTGACTGGGGCAAACGGAGTGGGGTCTAGTCTGCGGTATGCTTCCTAACCCAAGAGCTGGTCTACAAGTTGGGAAAAGAGTTCACATGGATCCAACGGATTGCAGTTGGCTTTGAGTTAGGACTTTTCTTGCTCTAGCCTTCCCCATCACTCCAGATTCCTCCCGATGAAGTCTTCACAGTCTGCGTACACCCTCTCTCCCCAAGGAGCCCACTCAATGCCTCACCTGATGATAAAGAAAACGCAGAGACCGAGCAGGGCCGTCACGCCAGCTCCCCCAGCAGCTCCTACACCCAACCTGTGCGCCGGTCCCCCTAAAGATCATCCAGAGTTTGATTGAACACATGACATCCTCCCAGACACCCACTTCTCTCAGCCACCCATTCAAATGTCTGACCTCCATCCAGGACTAAGTCCCCACTTCCCTGTAAACCCCGGACCAGCTTCGTAAAAACATACCTCATCCCCCATCAGCCAAAGAAGTGACTGTCTTATCCCCACCCACTCCTGTTTCAGACTTGGGTACCTCTCGTCTAAGTCCCAACTCTTTGTGGCCCAGCATCCCTTTTTCCCTCAGAGATCCTTGACCTGGAAGCAGTAGGAGGGTAAGACTGGGAGCTTCAAGGTCACCCTGCGTCTCTCAGCAGAGACTGAGGCTAGGGTTGAGCTCCATGTTGAAGCTGCAAGAGCTACTGCCTTGGTTTGCTGAGATGCTGAAGATGACCTTGAGGGAGGTATTTTTCTGTTTCCCCTTACCAGCCTGCCCATAACCAGCCAGTACAGGAAGTAGACCTACCAGGACTGGACAAAGCAGCTGTAGCTCACACCCCTAACCTTCCAGGAACAGAAAAGACTCAGAAACTGTGGGGGAGGGGGGTCTGTGGGGAGGGAGGAAATGGCTTGGGGTGGGGGGAGAAGGAGAGTTCCTGCCTCTCTAATCCCATGGAGTTTTTGCCCAAGGTGCCCCCAAACTCACAATAAATAGAGACATTCAGAGAAACCTGCTGGCTGCCCAGATGGTTTCGAGCTTGGCAAATGAACACTCTTCCTTCTCCAGTCACGACTGGAGATAGCTCCGCATACCCAGTGGAGATGGGGGAAGTGTCCGCCGTTGGAAAACCCTGGAACCAGCTCAGTCTTGCAGGGGGGTTACTATCAGCAACGCAGTGCAGACGGGGGTACTGGCCTTCCAGAATGGTAAGGGATGAGGTGTTTCCCAGGGTCTTGAGGGCTTTGGAAGAGAGAGAAAAATAGAACGAGAGAGTAAGCAATAGGAGAGATGGTAAGAGAGAACGATGAGGAGCAAATTATAGTGAGAGGAAGATGGAGAGAGATATTGAGAGAAAGAGGAGAGGAGAGAAGGGAAGAGAAGAAAAGAGAAGAGACCACTTCTGGGAGATCAAGAATCTTTCCCATCTCTCTGCTAAGGTCAAACCAAGGTCCCTCTCTTCCCAGAGAGTGAGTCAGAGTCCAGGTCTCAGGTCTTTGGGTCATTTTCTTTGGGAACGCCCGCTGTCTGACCAATGATCACGGAGAGCCTCAAACAGAGATATGGGAAGCACATGCAGTTATTGGACCAAGCAAGAACCTGGAGGAACACCACACTCAACCACTGCCATTGAGTCGATGCTGACGGAGGGTGACCGTAGACAGGTTTTCTGAGGCTGTGCCTCTTGATGAGATCAGTTTCAGCTCTCTCCTGCGGACCAGCTGTTGGGTTTGAACTACCAACCTTGTGATGAGTAGTCCAATGCTTACCCAACATTCTTGCCAGGGCTCCTTAGAGGAACACTGAAAACCAAAAAACCCAACTCACTGTCTTTGAGTCAACTCTGCCTCATCGTGACTCTATGGTCCAGAGTAGAACGGCCTCAGAGGATTGCCGAGACTAACTTTTTAGGGGAGCGGGAAGCCTGGTCATGCTCCCTTGGAGTGACGGGTGGTTTCGAACTGCTGACCTTACGGTTAACACCCAGAGGAGGAAAAACACCAGAGAAGAGAAGGAATTGAGAAGGGCAGACCAGCTCCCTTTGGAATTGGCAACAGAGTTGGCAGGAAGCGGGAGGCTGATTTTTCAGGCATTGACACAAGCTGGCCTTTCTCCTCTGCCATCCCCACACCTGTCCTGCTAGGATACAGCTCATAAGCCACCTCCTCTGTGGTTTGTTGAGAACTAAGGTCTGTCGGAGTCACCAGAGACTTTGCTTCTATCCTAGACCTGGAAAGGCCTCTTCTCCCCTACCTGTGTGGTTTCCTTGGAAGATGCTGATGGCCGTGTCCTGTGGAGCATCTGTGACAAAAGATGTAGCAGCCTCATCATCATGATGAAAAAAAAAGGGGGGGTACACATTGGGGAAGGAGGCTACTTCCTGGTTGATTACTAAACCCCAGACATCAAGCCCTGGACCAGTAACCACCCTGACTCCATCCCCACAGCAACCCAGGTGACCCCAGCAAGCACTCACAGAAGACATTGAGCTGGACAGTCCTCTTAATGGTCACATCAACTGCAGGGAAGGTCACTTGACAAGTGAGATTGGTGCCATGGTCCTGGGGTCTTGGGAAGATGGTGAGCACTGAGGAAAAGTGGGTCCTGGGGCCCACAGAGGTCAGGGCAGCTGAGTTCCAGGAGAAGATGGGGGGTGTCCCCTGCTCACAGGCCCAGGCCACAGTGCAGGACAAGTTCCTGGGGTTGCCAGACTCCAGTATTCCTGGGACTTGGATATTGGGTAACTGAGACAAGGCTGGGAAGGCGAGATGGATGATCAGAAACTCTCCGACTATTGTCAGTCACCCCAGGGTCTTGTCCTCACTGTTCCCTGCCCCATGAAGTGCAGAATCATACTTGCCCCCCTTCTTTTGGTACACTACATGCCTACGGCCTTTTCTTCAGCCTATACCATACCTGTCACCTTCACTGAGAGCAACTTGTTTTCATATGCGTATTTCCAATAGTATCCTTCCACGTGCAAAATGTATGTCCCACTGTCTGCCACGTTGGCGTCTCTGATGGTCAGGGAGCAATTGCTCCAGGGCTCTCCGAGGAGAAGGAATCTTCCCTGAGCTCCCTTCTGCAGCTTTGCTCCTGCTTTGTTTGTGGCCACGGGAGGATCATGCTTTCTAAGTGCCTCTTTCCGGAACCAAAACAGGTTTAGGACGGATCTGTAAGGCCACGGAGGGGAAAATTTGCACCGCACAAGGACACACAGACCCTCCTGCAGGATCACAGATTGCTGTAGTTCCAGCTGTGGTCTCCTGTTTTGAGTCAGGGCCCCTAGGGTTAGAGAGATGGAGGGGGCATCTCAACTTCAGGCTCCAGCACCTCCCCTGTGCAGAACCCCTCACTCCCTCAGTCCACTCACCTCTCCACAGCAGAGGCAGCAGCAGCAGCAGCAGCAGTGTCGGCAGCATCTCTGGCCCCAAAGAGAGACAGTCTGCTTGCTAGAGTGTCTCTGAAAGGGAAGGGAGAGCTAGGGCTGTAAGAGACAGGAAGACAGTGGTCATAATAAAATGAAATGCAAGCCCAAAAAAGAAAACCCCACAGAAGAGGAAATTCAGACCCGTGGGGCATCAGATGACACTAATTATTGGACTTGATCCAATCCCACTCCTGCACATCACTGATAAATCTTCAGGTTCAGAAGCGGCAAGAGGCAGTGAAGAAATATGAGAGCTGCCCGTCTCCTGGTCTAGTGCACGAAATTTGTTCTGGGAAAATATGCACTACTGTCTCAGGACTGTGATCAGGGTCAGCCTACCAGGGCTGGGACTCAAGATGCCCTCTCTTAAGAGACACACAAGAAGGATTCAGAGGATTCTAGGAACTCCTGGTTTCCTCCTTGGATGTAGGAGACATACTCTAGGCTCATTCCCTGAGAGACCTCTACTGACAAGACACATGACACTATGCCTGGAGAAGTCATGTGGACCTACCGGGAGGCAACCAGATCTCTGGAGCCAGAGAAGCTACACAAAGACCCCTCCTTTCCCCCCCCCCCCCCCGCCGCCAGTGCTGAGCTGCTCACAACACTGGACCCACTGGCCTGTGGTTCTCCTGCATTCGGCATCATTGCATGTATTTTGTCAGTCTGAAGAGGGCTTATAGATTGGTATCGGACATATGATCTAATATTGGACTTCATCTGGACTGAGTTGGGCTGTTTTCTCAATATTCAATTGCTCTTTTATATAATACATTGGCTTTCCCTACACATATGAGAGTGTCCATGGATTTGTTTCTCTAGTCTACCAGACTAATGCAAGAGGCAAGGAACAGAGTCCCTCACAAGGAATCAAAGTGGCCAACCATCTGGTTTGGGATTTCCAGCATCCAGTACTGTGAACCAGCACAGCTGTTATTTTAAGCCACACAGTTTGGTATGCTTGATTATAGCCGTCCCCCCGAAGCGAGTATAGCCTTTCTCTTATACTTTTTCCTGGGGGTTACTTTGCTATTTACCATTTTCAAAGACAGTGGCGTAAGCCTAAAACTAGATTTCACTGAAGATCTCTTCATTCTAGGGAGGACGCGCCACTTGTTATGGAACATCTCATCCACAGAGAGAACAACTGTGAGCCCTTGGGTCTCCAGGGTAGCCTTGATGGCACTGTGATCTAGACGTTGGGTTGCTGATCTCTTTGTTAGTGGTTCAAACCAACCAACCACGCTTCAGTGGAAAAGATGAGGCTATAGGTGTCCATAAAGACTTACCATCTTAGAACCTCTATGTAAGGTTGTAGTGATTTGGAAACCAACTTGCTGGTAGTAGTGTGTGTGTGTGTGTGTGTTTGCTTTTTTGTTTTGTGTTGCTTAGGAGACTGAATGGCCCTGGGTCTCTCTGGGACTTCTCTCAGCTTTGTATGTTTGGGTTTGTTTTTTTTAGGTCAAATATGTGTGAAAGAGATTTCAGGAGCCTAATAACTGAACACAGTGTGTGGTCCTGGATTATACCTCGGTTTGGACAAATGTTGAAAAGGACATTTGAGGATGGACTGGGAAAGTCTGAAGATGTTTGAGTGTGGACAGAGGAATCAATGAGATGAAAGTGTAAGGTGGACATTCAAGATCATGGCCTTTTCTAAAAAGCAGGCAAGAAACCCATACATGCTAGATGATCACATTGTTTTTTATGGTCTCTTTGTTTCTGGGGAGGAAAGGATATGAAGGGAGATACACCCAGGGATTCACAGTAGTGATCCTTGAGTGGCGAGATGGTGACTTGTTCCTGCTGTTGGCCTACATTTTCTAGGCTTTTTTTTTTTAGTTTTTTTTTAGGCATCACTGCCCTCTGGTGGTGGGAGTAGGAGGCCCAGTCTTTGCTCCTGTGAGCTGGAATTGAACCTCCATCCCAGTGGACTGCAGTCCCGCACACAACCACTACGCCACCGGGGCTCAGCCCTACATTTTCTATTTTTATACAGCACATGCCTCTGTCCTAATAGTACCCAGTTACCATTGAGTCAATTCCAACTCAGGGCACCACCTGTTCTGGAGGAGAACTGCTCCATTGGGTTTTCTAAGCTGTACTCTATGGAAGTAGGTTGCCGTGTGTACTCACCTTTTGGGATGCCTCAGGGTGCGTTTAAGCTTCCTTCCTTTATGCTAGAAGTCAACCCCAACTTCTTACAATGCCCAAGAGATCTTGATAAGAATAACCCTGATAAACTATCACAAAGACAATCACAGATGGCCGATGCCGACACTTTAGGAAACTCCACTCTCCCAGACCTTTACATGATCTGCTGGTGGCCACCGGGGGATGATGGTATCTTATGGCCCCCTCCAGAGTCTGAAGGTCTTAGAAATGACTGCAGTCCATCCAGAAAACCCCGGGCTTGGGCTGGAGAGAGGAGAGGTGCAGGATGAATGCATAATACCAGCACCATCCTCTGTCGGGGGCCAGAGCTCTGACTGCAGCCTCTCCCAGCAACTTCTTCTTCACATTTGGGCCAACAGGGCCAGTGGTAGCATGTCTGGGTTGAAGGCAATGGTCTCTATTTCCCTGGCGCTGTCTGACGTACCTGCCCCATTGTGGACGTGGAAGTTAATTGTAGAGTGAGATCAGAATTGGAGGCCCTTTCTGGATTGAAATGTATGGCTTCTGTTTCAAATTCATGTAGGGCTGCTGGAGTATCTGTGGGTCACTGTTTTACGGTTTTGGAAGCCAGAAATCTAAAATCAGGGTGTAAGCTATTCCATCATTTCTAAGGGCTTCGAGAGAGAAATTGTTCCATGTCTCTCTCCCGGCTTCTAGTGATTGCTGACTGGGTTAGGCTGACTAAACTAGAGAAACAATAACGTGCTAGTATGGATAGACTAGAGAAGCAAATCCAGGGAAAGTCATGTGTATGGAAAAGAGCTTTATATAAAGAGTACTTGTACAGGAAGAAAACATCCCAGCCCAGTCCAGGTCAAGTCGGTAAGTCTGATATTAGCCCATATGGCTGTTCCAATCTACAAAGTTCTCTTCAGACTCATGAAACACATGCAATGACACTGAATGCGAGAGGGTCACAGACCAGTGGGTGGGAAGTCTTGTGGATCCAGTGGCATCGTAAGCATCTCAGTACTGGCAGCCGTCTCCACATGCCTTTTCCAGCTCAGGGCACTCGTCTAGCTCCATGTTTCTTGTCAGCTGCAGTGTCTCCCAGGGAGTGAGCACGTGGCCTGTCTCCAGGGAGCTATTTATCCCCTTAGTGCCTGCAAATGAGGTCATCAAGCTGCGACCTGGTTGACAGGCTAAACTCCGCCCCTTCACTTGTACTCTCAAATTGACAACAGATTGTGTAACTACCACACTGACAGCATCTTCTATGGGGTATTGTCTCAGTGCCTGTTCTCAACAATTATAAAGACGCCATTCAGAAGGGATCTAAGTGAAAGAGAGAATGGGAAGAGAGTGTATGTGGATGGTTTCATTACTCTTATCTATTAAGAAGACTGACGGGCTGGGTTTCTGAGTCGGAGGGAGGTCTTCACCCTTTGAGTTAGAGATGAGTCCCAACCACATTCTCAAAATTAATATTTTCTCCACTATTTCCTCCCATAATAGTGCTACCTTAAAAATGACCTCTTACAAGCACATGGTTAATTGCTATCTGGCCGGCAACTTTAACTATAGGGGCAGACATGTTGCTGTTGCTCTCTCTGCACAGGGGACAGTCACTCCCTCTTACCTGCCCCCAGCAGTGATGTCAGGTTACTCTTCCAATGAGCTCAGGGACCTTTAAGGGTAAGATACAGCCCATTTTGTTAAGTTTGAACTTACCCGTAAATAGTGGGCCTTGCATGTCCCTGGGAGTACCTTAAGCCGTTGTTGGAAGTATATTCTCTCTCTCTCTCTCTGCCCGGACTTGACTCCTGAAGTCATGACAGCCAAGGAGAGGCGTTGCATGTTTTATCTTGTCTGATGTCTCTTTAATTTTCTCTTCAATTGTGCAACCGTTTCCTTGCACTGATTCGATTGTGGGGGCTGATGCTCTGCAGGCATCAAAACCTTTTCTACTCTAATGTGATGTCATCGAGCCTATTTCCATGCAGGGTCACATACATAGGTCCAGGGGTTAGGACTTCAGCAGACGTTTGGGGGTGGGGGAGGACATCATGCTCCCTCCCCCACTCGCGCAGACCACCACAGGGGAAGTGAAAGATGAAGTCTTCTTACCTCAGGCCTCAGCAAAGTGGGTCTTGCCTTTCTCCTCTAGTCTCAGATCCTACTGCTTCTCTGTTTCCTTCAAGAGGGATGTGGGGGTTGGGAGTCCATCTTCCCCAGGTGGGTCTCATAGAGGCCCTTTCATGGGAAGGTCAAGACTCTACTAGCTCCAAATCTGGGTCTTCCACCCAGGCACGCTGAGGGTGCATGGAAGCCGCCAGGAAGCACGGAGTGAACCCTTGAGCCCATCTGTGAGAGCAGATCTCATGAACAGTGATTGGAACTGAGCTCTGACCTCAGACTTGGGCGAGCTATTTGAAGTCAAGGAGAGGTGGCGCTTGTAACTGGCTCTTTGCCCCCAGTGCACTTGCAGAAGCCCTCCCACTGAATTCTCCATGGGTCCTCCACCATGCCTCTCCTCTGAAGGGGTAGCAGCTGGATTCCTCCTCCTTGGTCTGTTTCCCTTTTTTGTAGTTGATAAGGCTGCTAGGTCTCCTGTGAACAACTCCCCATCTCTGCAGTCACAAAACTCTTTTCTAGACTAAGTATGTGAGACAGGGTTCTCTAGAGAAACAAAACCAGGGCACTAGTAATCATATATACATATGCATACGTATTTAAATAGATAGATAACATAAGCATGGACAGCTAACTAATCTATAAAGCAGTATAAATGGTTCTGTGAGATAGCTAAAACACTGGCAGTCCTTCAAGTCTTAAGGGACACCAGGTAGTCCTCTGTAGAGTAATTCAGGCTATACAGCTACAGGCAGCAAACAGCAAGGCAGGCCATCAACAGCCAGCAGGATGACGGGGTCCGACAGTCCCCAGTCCAAAAGATGTCTATTCCAGCCGTGTGGCGAAGCAGAATTTGGAAGAGCCTCAACTTACAGCAACACAGTCCATGGGTTGGGCGTCCCACAGGCAGTGCAGCTGGCACATGGAGGCACAGAACAAGCAAAGCAGCCGCACACTGGTCTGATGATCAGAGAACGAGAGACAAGAAGGGAGAGGCTCGCCGAGCCATTTATCGCTCCGCCCTTCAGCTAATCCCACATGTTCATTGACCATGTGGCACAATAAACCTATCACAGTATGGTCCCCAAGAGCCTGAAGACTTGGACTATCTTCCATCGCATCCAAAGATGGTGACATAGCCTATGCAAAGGCCACACCTCTCTTCAGTCAACAGACATGGAGGTGTAGGTTTCTCCGGTGGGCACACCAATTCTAAGCTAGGCAGGGTTGGTATTGATCCTGGAGCTGTGGATTCAACACTCCCCCCAAATCCAAACTCACCGCCATCATCGCGTCGGTGCCGACTCCCAGTGACCCTACAGGACAGGGTGGAACTGTCCCAGTGATTTCTGAGACTGTAGATCTTTATGAGAGGACAAAGTCCCAGCTTTGTTCCCAGGCGTGGCTAAAGCTTTCAAACTGCTGCTTTGGGGGCATTGCAGCCCAATGTGTAACTGATGTGTCGCCAGGGCTCCATAGAGGTTAAAAAGCTAGGGGGGGGTGTCTGGGATTGAGGGAGAAAGCAGGAAGTTTCCCCATCCTGGGCATGATGTGGGTCACGCTTGTCAGGATAGCCAGACATAAGGGTCCGCAGGGCTTGGGTGTCAGTGTCTTGGTCAGAACCAGAAGAGTTGGAACAGAACCCAGGACTGGAGGAGAGGGGACCCTCGATGTGATCTTGGGTGTGATTCCTACAACAGCCCCTGAGGTGGTCCCTTGCAGGAAACAGAAAGGAGACTTTCCAGGTGGTTGCTCCACGTGATACACCAAACCCAAGACACTGCTTGCTCACACCTGGCCAACAGCTGTACACTTGGAGGCCAACTGCAGGAAGGTTTCTTCTCTGGGCCAGCTAGGGCGATCAGACCCTACAGTTTGTCCCACCCTAGATGGGGCCCACTCCCTTCTGTTAAGGATAATGGATGGTTCCCCTGAAGGAGAGCCCAAGTCAACTCAATGATGACCCAGGTTAAACTGCCATCTTGACGCGACACTCCGCCCATCTTGTCACAGGTCTACCCTGAGGACCTCCTCTTTCTATTGCGTGTACACCCCTATCTCGGCCCCCTCCTGTTGCATGTGTGCCTAGGGTACAACCCCTTCCTGTTGTGATGTCATTGGGGGGGGTGTTTCTATGTCCTCTAAGTGTATATAAGCCATGATTGGAAATATATTTGCTCTCTCTGCATGGACCTGGCTGCTGAGATCACGGCCGACTGGGAGGTGAGCAATTGCATGCCTTATCTTGTCTGATGTCTCTTTCATTTTACTCCTCAATTATGGAACCATCCCTGGAACACATTCGGTTCTGGGGTCTGGTATCCCATAGTCCCTCTTCTTTCACCCAAGGCCTCTGTTTGCTTCGCTTCTTTCTTCCTTTCTTTTGCTCTTTTCCACCCTCTTCCCTAGCTGGCATTTTATTGGTTGTTTTAAGATCAGGACAGAGGTATTATGAACCATTGTTATGCAATCCTTAACACATGTACCCAAATCCCCAAATGGCATGTAGATGCACTTCTTTTCCATATTCCATTGACTTTCTAGCTATAAATTTGGAGACAAAAAAAATTTTTAAGGTTATTGTTAGGTAGCTAGCATAGGGGAGAGGGCCTTGCGCATGCTCAGAGGTTTGAGCCTCCAGCCAGGAAGGGGAGGTACGCCTAAATGGGCGTTGCACCTGGATTGGCCCATCTGGGCCAGGTGAATTTAATTCAGCCAGTGGGGACGGCCAGGATCATCGACCACACCTCCCACCGGAGGGTCTGAAAAGTCAGAATCCAGAGCTTTGCAGCCCTTCTTCTGCATCTCAAGATGCTCCTCTGAGGTCCTGCAGTGGTCTGCTTTGGCTGCAGGCCTCCATGAGCAGGTGTGAAGTGTCCTGAGGTGCCTGTGTAAACCTGAAACTTCTTTCACCTCTCATGAAACTCATTTGGGTCATGAACCAGGTTTCGGAGTGAATTCTTTAGCGTGCGGAGCCAAGGACCGTGGTATGTTTATTTCTCCCCCAAGAGAGATCTAACAGTTATCAAGCACCACAATCTTATACTGTTAATAAGCTGTTGACACTGTAAACCCCACAAGTTCACAATGTAATACCACACACTCCACCCTTCACAGCACATAACAAAGTGATCAGGGAAAATGGACTACCACTACCAAAGGTGTGACCAGGACCAACTGTGTGACACATAGTTCTGACAAGAGAACCACAGTGGCAGAATGGTTTTCAGCTAGAAATCTACTAGAAAAGAAAGAACATGTCAATGGAATTTCATACAAATGCATGACTGTGAAACTCAATTGCCATGAAGCGTGTTTGTATTGAAGATACAATTCCCCACCGCACCCCCATGGGATATTAAATTGATACTAAGGACCGTCAAATCTTTCCACAATTCAACAACTCCACTTTTTTCAGGTTATACCAAAAATTAAACAACAGCAAATGATTTCACGTCTTAAAGAAAAGCATTTACACTTTAAAAAATGGGATGAAGATGGATTTCTTCCTTCTTAAACAATGTTTACATAAAGGGTTCAAGTTTCAAAATGCTGGTGGCAGCATATGTACAAATATGCTCAATACAACTGATGTGTGAAATGTTATACGAGCTGTAAGCGATAAAATGATCTTTAAAAATTTAAATAATGCAAAACAATAATAACTTATAAATTATCGAGGGTTTACATGGGAGGGTGGAGCAGAGAGGGAGGGGGGGGAAATCAGGAGCTAATACCAAGGGCTTAAGTAGAAAGAAAATGTTTTCAGAACAAATGTACAAATGTGCTTTGCATACAATGGATGGATGTATGGATTGTGATCAGAGATGTATGAGCCCCCCCAATGAAATGACTTTAAAAATTTTTAAATAATAGAAATTATTATTACTATTTAGTAAGTGAATAAAACTTTAACTCTCTTTCTAGAATTCTGTCTTCAATTATAAGTGGCATCTTGTCCTCTATGAATGAAAATAAATCCCTGGCAGGGGAGGGCGGGCCAGGGGGAGGTGGGGGGAGCTGTTTCTAGAGCTACTAAAATAACTTGCCTTTACAGAATAGAGGATAAAATCATTCCTCTGCATGGTGCAAGCAGGGGGACAGCAGGGCCCATGGAGAGGACGCGGTAGATGAACTGTCCTCAGACTTGACTTCTGTTTCTCCTGCTTCACCCAAGGCTGGACTCGTCTCATTTTTCATTTCTCCATTTTCAGGAGGTAAATCCCCTCCAGTTTCTTGGTTTAGCCACTTGGGCCTGTTTGCCCTTTTGCTTGCACTTTTTAGTCTGAAGAGTCATCATTTCGTGCTGCGTGTGTGTGTGTGTGTGTGTGTGTGTGTGTGTGGTTTCATCCTTTTCTTTGCAGACACCCTCCTTGGGTTCCTCTTGGACTCCTCTTTCACTGCCCCTTTGGCCTCTGAAGGCCTCTTAAGCAGCTAGGATCCACAGTGAGTGTGCAGTCCGGTTAGACTAGAGAAACAAATTCATAAACACTCATATGTGTATAAGAAAGAGTTCTACAGACAAGAGGAATGGAACATTGAGAAAGCATCCCAAACCAGTCCAGTCCAAGCCCGCCAGTCTGATATTGCTCCACATATCCGATACCTGCCTATAAAGTCTTTTCCGGGTTCACGAGGCACATGCAATGACACCAGGACAATCACAGGCCCGTGGGAGCACAGTCTTGTGTGTCCAATGATGGCAGAAGCATCTCGGGGCTGAGCCCCGGTGGCGTAAGTGGTTGAGTGTGGGACTGCGGCTCGTGGCCTTGGCGGTTCAAATCCAGTGGGGGCTCTCAGGAGCAGCGCTGGGTAGCTCCCACGACCACCAGAGGGCAGTGATGCCCACAACCAAAAACAAACAAACAAAAGAAGCATCTCAGCACTGGCAGGGGTCTTCTTGTGGCCCCTCCAGTTTCCAGGGCTCAGGGTCTAGCAGCATGCTGCCATGTGTCTTGTCAGCTGTAATGTCTCAAAGGAAGTCAGCCTTGTGTCTTGTCAGTAGAGGGTCTCCAAGGGACTGAGCAGAGAATCTCTCACCTCCCAGGGGGAAATACGGTGAGAATTCTCAGAGAAAGCCATGCCCACACAGAGGTCTCATTGGCTAGCTCCAGATTAACAAGTTGACTCCACCCCTACAGTCCTAGTCCTGAAATTGACACCAGATAGTGACTGCCACAGTGGGGGTGAGGGTAGTGGGGGTGGGGCTGGGGCTGGGGGTGAAGGTGATTGTTTCCCCTGCTTTCTTGCTCCCTAGATGAAAATTAGGGGTTGCCTGTGTGTTATAGTAGTTACAAGTTAGGTTACAAACTGCAAGGTCAGCGCAGCTAAAGTCACCAGCCTCTCTGCAGGGAGAAAGATGGGCTTTTCTGTCAACAATCACAGACTCGGAAACCACGGGGCAATTCTACCTGTCCCATAGGTTCACTCAGGGCAGTGCGTTTCGTTTGAGCTTTTCCTAGAAAAGCCATTCTTGTCACATGCAGGAACAATGCCCTCCTTGTGTAACTGGGTCAGGCCCCTGTCCTGGCCCAGTCAAGATTGAGGTCTAATTTAGATCTGACTTTCTGCCCTCCCACCAGGGATCATTCCCTTCGGCAACCTATTGCCAAGGGAAGCAAAAACCTCACTGGCTTCCAGTGATTCTCACTCAATGCAGCCCAGTAGGCCAGAGTAACGCCAACTGCCCCTGTGGGTTCCAAGGCAGTCAATCTTTCTCCCCAAGAAGTGACTGGTAGCTTTGAACTGCTTTCTTTTTGCTTGGCAGTCCCACATGTAAACTGCTAGGCCACCAGGGAAGTAAAGTTAATTCACTGTCCCAAGCCCACTGCAAGCCCACTACATTCCTGTCATTAGCCCCATAAAACTTCCCTACTGAGAAACTCAGAGACAGGGACTTTAACTTCCTAGAAGAGTTTTGTGGGGCCCCTTGGGGAGGCCAGGAGGAACTGGTAAACTGTTCCCCTCCCAAGACAGAATCCTCTCTGGCCCCACCAGCTCAGTTCTGGTACACAGTAAGCACTTGACCGCTCTTAGTTGAACCCTTAAAACGAGAAGACAAGCTGGGGTTGTACTCCTAAAATCAGGTGTGACATGTATGGGTTTCCTGTCTGTGGCAGTTACATAATCTTCTGCCAACTTGTGAAGGGGTGGTGTTTAACCTATCAGGCCACAGCGTGATGACTTCATTTGGAGGGCAAGAAGGAGATAAACAGCTCACGCTCCCTACAAGACATTTCTGCTGACAAGCCACATGGAGATCTACTGATGGCAGCCAGAGCCCTGGAGCTGGAGAAGCCACCTGATGACCTATGCCAGTGCCGAGATGCTTCCACTGCCACTGGATCCACAAGACTTCCCACCCCCTGGCCGATGATCTTCGTGAATTCGACATCACTGCGTGTGTTGAGTGTGTCTGAAGAGGAATTTAGAGACTGGTAGTGGATATATGGGCTAATATCAGACTTAGGGACTTGCTGGGCTGGGCCGGCGTGTTTTCTTAATATACAGTTATTCTTTTATATAAAGCTCTTTCTTATGCACATATGAGCGTCTATGACTTTGTTTCTAGAGGGGTGAAGAGCAGGCTGGAACAAAAGGCTTCAGGAATGGCCCCAAGGTGGTTGTGGGAATTGAGTTAGTTCAAGTCTGAGAGGAGAACACATTCTGGAGGGAGAAGGTGTTTTGGAATTCCCAGACTAGTGTCCCTGTCGATTCTGTATTTTTCCAGAACTAGATCCAACACACACACACACACACACACACACACACACACACACACCTTTGAAGCCCATTAAGGCATCACATATTATCTACAAATCTGTGGTCTTTGAGTCCATTCAGCCCACCCACTTGACCCCAGGTGTTAGAATAACACTACCCCCCAAGGGGGCACTTGGCTGTCACCTTTATGGCAGCTGAAGAGGTTTAATGGCCCAGCATGATTTCTTTTGGGGTCACATCAATTCTAAGGTTTCTTCTGCAGTGCTGCCAGGTGGGTTTTGAACCCACTAACTTGCAGGTTCCTTCTTGTTGCTATGAAGTACGGTGTAGGAAACTAACACTGAGGGAAACAGGGTGAGGCCTTCATTCCCTAAGGTATCACAGAGGAAATCTGGAAAGTTGGTATCCCATGGTAGGAAAGCCTCCACTTCCTTAAGTTAGAGGTAAAGTTCTGCTTTAAATAACATTTCTGGACTGAGCTTCAGTGGCGTAGTGGCTGAGTGCAGGACTGCGACCCACTGGGTTGGCAGTTCAAATCCAGCAGCAGCTCTCCAGGAGCAAGGCTAGGCCTCCTACTCTCACCAGAAGGCAATGATGCCCCTCCCAAATAACATTCCCAGACTCTCCCTGCCTTAAGGTGAGCACGTGGTTGATTCTATCTCCCTATAGAAGCAGATACCCTTTTCTCTCCACCATGTGATCCACCCCCCACCCCCACACCCCTACTCCATACCTTCCCCAGATGCAGGTATTAGGTTTCTTCACCTGTGAGCTCAGGGACCTTACTGTAGATACCACCCACCTTGTGACACATATAACTACTGAATAGGCATGCCTTATGACTACCTATAAATGTCCCAAGTGAGTAGTTTCACTCTCACTTCTCCAGCTCAGCATGGTCCATCCAGAGGAGCTGAGGTGGGCATGCAGCCGTAAAATGTGCCTGACTCCTTTCTCTCTCTCTCTCTCTCTCTCTCTCTCTCTCTCTCTCTCTCTCTCTCTCTCTCTCTTGTCTTTCTTATCCTCTGACTTCACTCTCATCTTGATATAATGTCACCGGACAATTGTGCCTACTGGCCCCTCGGAGACTGCTTTCTATCCCATAGACACCCCACAACTGAATACAACTTCTAGTCCTTGGCCATCCTCCCTATGCTGTGTGTGTAAAGGTTCTGTGTTCCCATAGGAAAGTCCCCAAAGCTTGACTCCGTCCACATCTCTAAGGTCGCCTCTGCTTTGAGGTAGGAACCCCTGGTGGTAACTGTGACTCTGCCCTGGACCGCCAACCAGAAACTCTGCAGCTCCAACCCACCAGCCAGGCACTAGGTGGGGGAAGGTGGCCTTCTGCTTCTGTGATGGTTATAACCTTGGACTCCTTCCAGGATAGGGCACCTCTGTTCACTAAAGGGACTGGAATTGGCTTAATAGCAGTGGTGTGGTGGTCATGTGCTTGATGTCGACTTCATGATTGGGATGGAGGGGTGGAGTCTAGCCTGTCTCTCTGGAGAGAGCTAATGATGCCTCTGTGTGGGCATGGCTTTCTCCTGAGAATTCTGGGAAGTCTCGTGATATTTCCCTCGTGATGAGACCATCCTCCCAGTTGTTGGAAGCCGCTCTGCTGACAAGACAAAACGGCAGGGTCTGAGGAACTGGGAGAGTTGGAGAAGCCACACGGCCTTACCCTGATGGAACCAGACCTCTGAAGTTGGAAAAGCCACAGAGAGACTCCTGCCAGTGCTGAGATGTTTCTATCACTAATGAATACTGGTGGATGGACCCTGAGGCCTGGAAACGAGGAGCCCTGAGGGGATCCCTGCCGGTGCCGGGACTCTGCACCCACTGACCTGTGACTTCAAGTCGGAAGGAGACTTTATAGACTGGTATCAGACATATGGACTAATATTAGACTTATGACTTTGGACTGCACTAGGTTGGGAAGCTTCCTCAATGTTCCATTTCTCTTGCATATAAACCCTTCCCTTATATATCCATATGCGTGTCTATGAATTTGTTTCTCTAGTCTACTCGGACTAACACAAGTGGATTTGGCAAAGATTTCTTTGAGGCGGCTACTCTTCCCTGGTCTAAATTTGAGCACATTCCTATCTTTTAGCACTGTTATCAACATTCTATTGCCTCCCAGGCTTTCAAGACCAATTTGAAAGCAGGGGTTCTCAATCTGTGGGATGCAGTCTCTTTGGGGGTCAAATGATCCTTTCACAGGGATCACTCAATTCATCACAGTGGCAAAATGACAGTGATGAAGTAGTCATGAAAATAATTTTATGGTTGGGGGGGGGGGGCGTTTAACCACCACATGAGGAACTGGATTAAAGGGTCGTGACATTAGGAAGGTTGAGGACCACTGCTCTACAGGTACAGCTTCCTAGTCTGGAATCTTCACTGAAGTCTGTCTACTGTGGGTGACCTTTGTGGCATTTAAAATGCTGGGGGCACACCATATGCAGTAACATGCAAGCCATATCAAAACAAAAAACCATAAACTAAACTTGTCAAGTGGCTAGTACATTACAAATCACTTGTGCCAGAGGGATGTGGGGCACAGGAGGAGCTTCAAGATTTCTTAGTAAAGTAGAAAGAAATTCTATCGTGAATGTTTTAGGAAAAAAATCTAACACCCTCCCCGCTGCCCTTATCACACAGAAGCCCCTCATCACCAGAGGTCTCTGGGTCCCTCCCACTGCACATATGGGCTGCCTATGACCTGGTCTCATTTCTGGTCTCCCCAGGGTGAGAATGGGGTTGGATCAATCCCTAGCACTATACCCCAAGTCAGGGAGCCGCACCTGAATGGGAATGGTCCGAAATTCCAGCCAGATTCAGAAGAGGACACGAACGCTTGGCCGAAAGCAGAGAATGCCAGAAAGATATTTACTTGCATTTTATTGACTATGTCAAGGCATTCAGCTATGTGGATTATAACAAACCATGGATAATACTGGGAAGACTGGGGATTCCAGAACATGTAGTTGCACTCATGTGGGAACTATACATGGATCAAGAGGTAGACATTGGAACGGAGCGAGGGGAATGGGTGGTTCAGAATCAGGACGCATGTTCAATCTGTATGCTGGGCGAGTCGTCTAAATGGCTGATTCAGTCTGTTTGCGGGCGAGTGACTCCGAGAGTTGGATGATCAGAAGAATGTGGCAGCAGGGGTGGGAAGAAGGCTTAGTGACAGTCTCCAATCTGCAAGTGACATCACCTTGTTTACTGAAAGGGTAGAGGACTCTCGGCACTGACGGAGGAAGACCGCAGCCTTCAGTAAGAACTACACCTGGACATAATCCTCACACCTGGATGGAGAAACACCACCACCGCAATGAATGGACAAGATGAAAATGGTCACAGATGTCATTTCACTTGGAGCCACCGTGTCCACGGGAGCAGCAGGTGAGGAACGAAACAACTTCTTGTACTGGAAAATTCTGCTGCAGTAGATCTCTTTGAAGTGTTTAAAAAAAAAAAGCCACAAAAACCGAAGCTGTCACTTTGAGGATTGAGCCCCTACCCCGGGCTCTTTCAATCATTGCATAGGCATGCAATGAGTAGACCTGAAGCGTTTGAACATTGCAGTCAGGAGAAGAGTGACTATAAACATGGCTGCCAGGACAAAGCTTTCAAAGTACAAGAAGGCTTCTTAGAAGGAAGGATGGCAAGGCTTCATCTCATATTCTTTGGGCATGCTACGCAAGGCGGAACTGGTCCTTGGAGAAAGACATCGGGTTTGGTGGAGGCCAGCGGAGAGGGGGAAGTCCCACCACACTCTAAAGGATGGACACAATGGCTACAACACTGGGCTCAAGCATTAAGAATTGTGAGGACTGAACAGAACTGAGCCGTTGCCCACAGCACCGCTATGACTCGGCACCAACTTGACAAACGTCGGGAGGCAATGAGACCCAGAGACAGAACAGACGTGTTCGCCAAAAGCCCGCCCTGGGCACAAGGCTCATTCTCAGAGACATCCTCGGTCCACGCTTCTGACAAGCTGTCTTGACCCAACGTCTTCCCTGAAGGAGGGCAGGGAGTGGGATTGTCTTGCCAAGCTCCAGACATCCTCGCTCACCTAGACGTAGTCCAACGGAGCAACGCCTCGATCCTCGACGTCCATTTTCCAGCGCAAAACTGAGGCAGTCCCAGAGACGCAGAACCCAACTGAAGTGCATCCGACACTTGACTTCCTCATGCATAGTTTTAAGTGCTTAACACCCACCCAACTGGTCCATTGACTTCTCACACGCAATGGGTCAAACAGATCACATTATAATCTTCCTTGTACCGAGGAGAAAATCAGAACAAGTAAGCTCAACGTTGGATGGCAGATTGAGGCCAGGAACCCCATCCAAGAAGGTGGCTCCTCAGCCTGTCCGCGTGAACAGGGTGCTATTCTGTTTCGCATATGTCGTTATAATGGCATGAGGGGAGCTGTAAGGCTTTAATGAAAAGTTTGGGTGGCATTAAAAATATATACAAAGAAAGCAGTATAATGAAGTGCCACAGACGCTTCTTCAAATTGCAACAAATTCCCTCATTCTTTTAACATCTCTACCCCTACCCACTTCCCATTGTTTTATTTTCTTAGGTTCCACCCCCCCGAAATAAAATTCATAATTGCAAAAAATGTGAAAATCTGATGTAATCTTGTGGCAAAATGCTACCGTTTTTTAGATGTACAGTTCACTGGCATTAACTACACTCATCATATCGTGCCTCACCTGGGTATTGCAAAAGTCTACACCCTTTATTTGTCTTAATTCACTTAGCAAAATGCTTTCTAGGTCATCCATGTTGCAACGTGTATCAAAACTCCATCCCTTCATCTACAGATGCACGGATTGCTTCCACATTTGGGCATGTTTTAAGTCGAACATTTCATCCACTGACATTTAATTATGGAAAAGGAGTCTTCAGCAATTAGTTTTATTATTATTATTATTTTCTTGTGTATTTTATTTTTGTTCCGCAAATCTTCCGTTAATTCCTACAACCTACACAAAGCGCCTACTATACAGTGAATTCTGCAGCACACTATAGAATTGAGACTATATTGTTTAGAATGCTAGCACTTAAAATCAATTTAATAATCCACAATCAGCAGGGTTGTCTCTAAGGGCATTTCCAACAGGCTGTCCTCTAACCTGTTAGAAATCTTGTAATATTTTCTACAAAAAGGCTTTCCCCAATATATTAGAGGCAGTTCGGGGGGATGAATGAGATCTGTTACTAAATGTGTCTTGTGAGTAAATGTGTCAGGAATTTGTAGTTAAGTTACACCAGGAGCATATGGTTCTATTTAGCCTTTCTCCAGTGCAGCGGTTCTCAACCTGTGGGTGGTGACCCCTTTGGGGGTCGGATGACCCTTTCACAGGGGGTGGCCCGATTCACCACAGTAGCAAAATGACCGTGATGCAGTAGCAATGAACATAATTTGATGGTTGGGTGGCTCACCACATGAACTGTGTTCAAGGGTCATGGCATTAGGGCAGGCTGGGCGCCAGTGCTCTAGTGGAAGAAAAGGCTCAAAGCTTTTTAAAATGATTTAAAAGCAGCTGCATGTGCATGAAGTAAAGGTGATTGTGATGCAGAACCTGGCTTGGTCCAATCATTTCAAAGTGGAGGTCAATGTACATGACATTAAGAGGGCAAAGGGAAAGTTGTCTGCAAGCCAGACTGCATAATCTCAGGGTTCTTGTAGTCAACATCGGACTTTATCATCCTTACCAAGGCTAGACCAATTCTCTATTTTCCGTGTACTTTTAAAAGCTCTTTTCTGAATAAATCCCTTCACATACAATAATGTATGGCTTTGGGATGTGCTTACACATCCAATGTACTCCTAGAGTTTGTTTGTTTTTCCTGAAGCGTGAATTCTAGGATGTGGTTAGATGAGACTTTTCCAAGATCTACTGAAGAAACTGAATTTATCTCATTCGTGGATACCCTGAAGCATCCTGAGTAGTGATTTCTCATCAAAACCTTTCTGAGAATCACGGTATTTGTATGATTTCTCTCCGGTAGTGAGTTGTCTTGTGTCGATTGAAATTCGACCTGCCAGTGAAGGCCTTTCCACACTCGGCACACACGTAGGGCTTCTCTCCGGTGTGAATCCGCTGGTGCTCTCTGAGCTGTGCCCTGGAAATGAAGGCTTTCCCACAGTCACTGCAGGGGTGAGGCTTCTCTCCAGTGTGAATTCTCTGGTGCATGATAAGTATTGATTTCTGGTTGAATGCTTTCCCACACTCACTGCATGCGTGCTGTCTTTCTCCGGTGTGGATTTTCTGATGTATATTGAGGTGCGTCTTTTGAGAGAACGCTTTCCCACAGTCAGAGCACTCATAAGGCTTCTCGCCTGTGTGGATTCGATAATGTGCATGGAGGCGGGACTTAGAAATGAAGGACTTCCCACAGCTACTGCACTGGTAAGGCTTCTCGCCGGTGTGCGTTCTTTGGTGTATAATCAAGTGTGCTCTCTGGACAAAGGCTTGGCCACATTCGATGCACACGTAGGACTTCTCTCCTGTGTGGATTCTCTGGTGCATGCTAAGCGTTGACTTCTGGGAGAACGTCTTGCCGCACTCACTGCATGCGTATTGTCTCTCTCCGGTATGGATGTTCCGGTGTATGTTGAGGTCTGATTTCTGGGAGAAACCTTTCCCGCATTCGCTACATTCATGGAGTTTTTCTCTCGTGTGAATTCTCTGGTGCCGGAAGAGAGACAACATCTGGCAAAAAGCTTTCCCACATTCCTGGCATTTGTAGGGCTTCATTCTCGTGTGGTTGATTTGGTGTTTAATGAACTCTGACCTCTGGATGAACAGCTTCCCACACTCGATGCAAATATAAGGGATTTCACTGGCATGTATAGACACGTAGACACCCAGGGGGGAATTAGGAGCGAAGCCGATTCCACATTTGCTGCATTCATGCAGGTTTTCTACGCTGTGAATTCTCTGTTGGTTAAGGAGGAAGGGCTTCTGGGTCAAGATCCTGCCACACTCGGTGCACTCCACAGGTGCCTCTTCGGTGTGGATTTGATCATGCAGGAGTGTCTGTTTATCGCTGAGGACTTTTCTGCCCTGGTTACCTTTGCAGAAGGTCTCTTCAGTGGGGCCATTCTTATAGCTATGGTTAGAAGGGTCACGGGTCAAAAGGGGATCAGCTTCGAGGGTGGCATCCAGGTAGGCCGCACCAATGCTACCAGCTTGACTGCCGGCTTCGAGGTTGCATTTCAAAGTTTTCACAAGCGAGCAAGACTTAAGGAGTTGCTTCTGCGAAAAAACAAAGTGAGGCTTCGCGTCCATGAGTTTCCCCACACTGCTATAGTTACACACACTCGCTCGACTCAATCCTGGCTGGTTGAGGAACACTCCCCAGTGCACCCGCTTATTTTGATTTTGATTTTGATTTTCCTGATATCCCTTCCTCTGGTCGGCGTCCTGCCACAGTTCTTCCACAACGGTACTCCACGAAGCCCCTCTTGTGACGTCGTCTGTCGTATCACTGGGAAAGGCAGTGTCGTTGTACATGTCCCAGTGAGGGCTTTCCAGCCCGTACGCTTCACCTAAAAGGGAGGGGGAGGGAGGGTGAAGGAAAAATGGACACGGTAAATAGCAGCCAAATGAGGGGAAATGCTACGAAGCTGACTGAGATCAGGTAACTGCTGAGTCACGTCCTAGTGGTGGGGATAAGGAGAAGGTACTCTCCCCTAGCCCTTACGGTATGGCAAGCACTTCACCAAGGCATTTAGGATGTGCCAGGTGTTCAAAGGTTTCTTCCTGTTCTCCCTGCTCAAGGGGCAGTCAAGTTTCCCCTTGCCTGCTCCCAATACTAGCATGAGATTTCTCCCCCAATGGACTCCAGGATCTCCAGGGTACAGATACTGCTTACCTCCTTGCATATGCAGTTCATGGGGTCTGCATGTCCTGAGACCATCTAAGCCTGCAAAAGAAGACGCTCGCTCTCTCTCTCTCTCTGGATCCGGACTCCATGGAAGAGGCGAGCCCTGGCCTGCCACGTCTGATGTCTGTTTAATTAGTCCCCCCAATTTTCACAACTGCCCCTCAGGATCCATTCGGTTGTGGGCTGGCTCCCACACATTGTGGGTAAGTCATTGGCCTGGATCGTTTTGCAAGCCCATGGGAAAGATTATAGATTCCAATAAAAGAAGCACGGCAGTCTAGATCACTAGACCAAGTATTGATAACTACAAGGAGGGGGCTCAGAGGACAGATCTTCAGCAGCTTCCAGGTCTAAGTCCTCACGAATGTCCCTACATTTTGTCACTCCTTAGAAACAATGTCGAGATCATCAGCCCCAAACGTACTTCAGGACACTACCAAACCATCACCTATCTTGACACGGCCAAGTTGTAAAAGACTGCCCATGGCCAAAATGCCACCTCTCCACGAAATTGCAATGGTTTTTCTTGAGCCACTATGTCTATTTCAAGAGTGTCACGATGCGTGCATACAAAGAAAAATATACTTGAAGACTAGCTGTCCCCAGGACCTGTTTTAGCATTCTTCTACAGAAATAGACTTGTGGCCAAGCAGGCAATCTAGTCTTGGTGCCTTTTGCCATGAGATGTGTCTATGTGACTGTGTTTGCTCAAGAAAAATGATAGTGATTAACTAACAGCATTATTCTAATCTACTAGAGATTTAAACACTAAACATAATAGGACTGTCATATCTAGTTTTTTTTCTCTTTTAGTCCCTTGGATACGCTGTATTCCTGCCCCTTGTCCTGTTACAAAATCCTCATTCAACGTTCAGTTTTATATAGTTTTATTTATGTATATTCTATACCCTGGCTTTCATGTATTCCAGGGATTTGATAAACTGAGTCTCTAAGCATAAACTTGGGGTGTTTGGAACATTCTGCTTCATTTAACTGATAGAACTCTTGCTAAGCCTAATGAGAATGAAATTGCTGCCATCAGTGTTCAATGTAAAACATTCACTACTGTCCTGAAAATCATATCCATAACTCTCTCATTTCACTTTAACCATGCTGCCTGAAAAAGACTCCAGTTTGTTCCCCAATCAATGCACATGAGTTCACATCCTCCTGCAGCTGATTTTATCCACAGCTTTGCCCCAATCCACAATTGCTTCATGGTTAAGTTTTAAGAGTCTTCTGCCCTGAAAATCAATTCCCAGCTTCATCCATCCTCTGGGAGGACAGACTAGTTTCCCGAAGAGCACCTGGGTGCATTCAAACCGGCAATCCTGCAGTTAGTAGTGGAGCGCTTAAATGTGTGTGCCATTTGAGGACCTTATTGCCCTCTGGTTTGCTGACTAGCATGTCAAAGCCATCCCAGCAAAAGCGCAGCATGACTCCTGTGTCTTTTCTGTCTGTCTCCCACCCACTCCCCCCTCCTCACCCTCCCCCCCACCCCCTCACCCCCCGCAAAAGCGACTCACCTTGGCAGCTCCAATGTGGGAGTTCAATGTCCACCATCCACGGCTCCTTTCCTTCTTCCAACTTGAAGATGACGTCTGGTTTGGGAAAGTCAAACCCTGTTCATGGAAAGGGGGAACTGATCACAATGATCTACAGAGAACCCCCTCCCAGGGGTGCAGGCAGCAGAAAAGTGGGTGAAGGGAGACATCAGTCAGTGGGGAAAAAGTTAATACTTTATAAATTATCAAGGGCTCTTGAGAAAGGGGGAAAAATGAGAAGCTGATACCAAGGGTTCAAGAAGAAAGAAAATGTTTTGAAAATTATGGCAACAAATGCACACCTATGCTTAACATAATGGATGGATGTAGAGATTGTGGTGCGAGCTCCCCAAAAAATTATTTTAAAAAACATTTTTTTTTAAAAGCCCTGTTCATGAAGAACACATACTAGATTTGGATGTAACATCTTGGGGTGTGGAAAACAGAGCTGAGAAGAGAGAGTGTGCAGACAAATTCCCTACGCTCATATTTTTAAGGAGACTGGGAAGCCAAGACCCTCCTGGGGGGGAAGCCTCCACTCCTGAGTTGGAGATGGGTCTCAGTCACATTTTTCTGAGTAAACACGAGTCCCCCTGTAACAATTCCAGTCTTTAAGGGCTGCCCACAAACACGGGGTTGCTACCATATAGTCTTGATGGTTATCTGCCTTAAGGCTATCTGTCTGAAGGTTATCTGCCATCAAAAGCAATCAGACCATCTACCCCTAAGTATGGTCTACTCCCTGCTGATAAGGATCAAACACTTTCCCTGGAGAAGGGCACAGGAGCACTGTGGCTGTCATCTAGTCTGGTGTCAATTTGAGGATTAAGAGTGGAGGGGTGGCGTCTAGCCTGTCAATCTGGAGCTAGCCAATGAAACCTCTGTGTGGGCATGGCCTTCTCCTCTGAGAATTCTGGGAAATGTGGTAAATCCTCTTGGAGGCAGGAGACATTATTTCTCAGCTCCCTCCCTGGGAAACATTGCAGCTGACAAGACACATGGCAGCATGCTGATAGACCCTGAGCCCTGGAAACTGGAGGGGCCACGGGGAGAACCCTGCCAGAACTGAGATGTTTCTACCAGCACTGAATACACAAAACTCTGCACCCACTGGCCCGTGATTACCCTGGTGTCATTGCATGTGCTTTGTGAGTCTAAAGAGGACCTTACAGATTGGTATTGGACATATGAGCTAATATCAGACTTATGACCTTGAACTGGGTTTGGATGTTTTCCCAATGTTCAATTTCTCTTATATATAAACCTCTTTCTTATACACATGAGTGCTTATGAATTTGTTCCTCTAGTCTCCCTGGACTAACACAGACACTTAAGGACAGGTCAGTTCAGAGGGGCCCAAGGTTAGGCTGCCATCTTAATTCTAGAACCTGCCCATCTTGTTAAGTATGTGACCTTCCTGTCCCAGATATACTTCTAGTACCTCCCGTCCCTATTGGGTGTACGCCTCTAGCTCATCCACTTCCTGTTCCATGTATGCCTCTAATACAACCCCTTCCTGTTATGTAGGTGTGTGGCGTGGCCTGCATACCCGAGATTATATAAGCCTGTGGGAGAATACATTCCCCCCACTCACTCTGGTTCTAGTCGCCATGGGAGAGGTGAGCACTTGCACCCTGTGATAGTTATATAATCTGTTGTCAATTTGAGACTGATGAGTGAAGAGGTGGAGTTTCGCCTATCAGGTCACAGCTTGATGACCTCATGTGGAGGCTCTCTACTGACAAGACTCACTCCCTGTGAAACATTTCTGCGGACAAGGCACATGGAGTGACACCAGCGCCCTGGAGCTGAGGGAGTCACGTGGAGACCCCTGCCAGCGCTGAGATGCCTCTTACACCGCTGGAGTCACTAGGCTTTTCACCCCCTGGCCCGTCACCTGCCTGCATTTGGCGTCATTGCATGTGTTGCATGAGTCTGAAGAGGACTTTAGAGATGGGTATCGGGCATATGGGCTAATATCGGACTTATGGACTTGATCTGGACTGGGCTGGGATGTTTTCCCAATATTCAAAGGCTCTTGTATATAAAGCTTTTTCTTTTCTTTATTTTTTAATATAAAGCTCTTTCTTATACAACAGATGAGTGTCTACGAATTTGTCTCTCTAGTCAACCCAGACTAACACACAAGCCTTGTCTGTTGTTCCTTTCATTACCCTTCGATTACGTAACTGCCCCTTGGACCCATTCGGCTGTGGAGGCTGCTCCCCACAGTGATAGCCTTTTGGGTTTGGGACAGGTCATTCTGTATGCTTTCCATGTGTGCCCATCAGAAAAGGCAACATCTTCCCCTGGGAACTGAGGTGCCTGAAAGAAAGGGACACTTAGAGACACGCTGAGGGCAACACCGTGATCTACCTCAGATGTCCCCCACACGTGCCACGGGAGGGGGGCAGTCTCCTCCACGAGGCTCCTCCACGAGGCTCGCCCAGCACCCCGGGGCCGCTGTGCTCACCTAGGGAGATAAAGTGGCTGTAGTTCTCCAGCATCACTTCCTGGTACAGGTGTCTCTGGACAGGGTCCAGCTGCTGCCACTCCTCCCTGTTGAAGGTCACGGTTACGTCATCAAATGACACCGGCTCCTTAAAAAAAAACAAGACAAAATGCGTTCCTGCTCAAGACACTGGTCGCCACGGGTGGGATGGGAGGAAGGCGACTTCTGGAGATAAGGGTGACAGCTCTTCGCAGTGATGCGGGGGCCCTCTTGAGGGTGTGGCTAATGTGCTGTGCTGTGATCCCCATGGGCTGCGGTTCGAAACCACTCACAGCTCTGAGGGAGAAAGACGGGGCTTTCTAAGCCCGTTGTCAACAGCGATAGTCAACAGTCTCGGAAACCCACAGGGGGTCCCTGTGAGGCAGCATCGAGCTTGGGCTTTGGGAGTTGGGTCTTTTTTTTTGTTTTTGGTCTCCATGACCCCTCCCATAGTTGTTGTCTGCTGTTGTAGAGTCGGTCTCATGTACCACGGGATGCAAAGCTGCCTGGTCCCGTACTGACCCCAGGAGCGTCTGAGGATGGGGCCACTGTGAGCCACCCACTGGGTCTTCTTTCCTAGTCCACCTCAGCCCAAATCTGTTCTGCATCAAATCCCACGCCTCTGCCGATGGGCGGGTGCCTGGAGTGCTTGGGATGCAAGGGCCAGGAAGTGAACCCAGGCCTCTTCCGAGGGAGGTGGGAGATTCTACTGCCTTCTGCATCAGGAAGCGTTCCCACTCAGGAGCCATTTCAGACCATACTTTGGGGGATGAAACCAACCAACCAGCAGACACATTTATTTCTTTCTATATCCTACCATTTGTGGCAGTGACATGACGCATTGCCAACTTGAGCGAAGGGGTGGACACTAGTCTGTCAAGCAGGTCGCAGAATGATGATCTCATTTGGAGGTGGCATGGAGATAAATAGCTCACTGGAGGCCAGACCCAGTCTCTCTACCTTCCCTTTCCAGCTGTGGAGACACTCAGAGAGCTGGAGGAGACACGTGGCGACCCGTACTAGCGTTGAGATGCTTCTGCTGCCACTGGATCCACAAGACCTTCTAGCCACTGACCTGTGACCCTCCTGCATTTTGGCATCACTGCATGTGCTGCGTGAATCTAAAGAGGGAGTTATGGACTAATGTCGGACATATGGGCTAAGATGGGACTTTGATCTGGACTAAGCTGGGAGACTTTCTTAATATACAATTATTCTTGGATGTAAGACTCGCTTACACACAACAAGTACCTATGGATGTCTCACTAGTCAGCCCAGACTAACCTTCCATCCATTGTAGAGTACGGTGAAGAGTGATGGGAGCGGACGGCGGGTTACAGAGGGCATTGAAAGAGAGGCCGATGACAAGGAGTTCAGGAAGGAAGAGAATGTTTGGAAACTGATTGTGGTAGCACTGTACAATACTGCTTGGTGTGATTGAACGATGGAATGGCACACGCAGTAACTCCCAATTAATAGTAAATTAAAGACAATCTTGGAAAAGAAAACACATAGCAGCGATGTGTTCTGGCTAACTTATTAGGTTTATAAGCCACCTGATGCCTGGTCCTACAGATGAGATTTATAAAGGAGTCTACTTTTCCAGCAGCTTGGGACACTTGGACAGGAAACAAATGTACAAGCTGAGCTAAAGGTAGGAATCCATGCAGAGCCGGCCAGACTAGGGGAAATCAGCTTCTGCTTGGGAGTGGAAAAACTGGCTCCTGGGAGATGGTGAAAATGACACAGGAAGTGTGTGAAATGGGGAACTGGGAAGAGAGCATAGGCGGACCAACTCTCAACACTAATGCGTTCAGGAGCCTGGGGGGCCGGGGCTCCTCTGGTCAGAACCTGCAAGTCCGTAAGTTGGGGATGCATCCCACCCACATTGTCCTAAGTCAAAGCTATTCTCCTCCAGGGCCCCCACAACCGTGCCAATTTTTACGTGCAAGCCACATGGTCACTCATTAGACTCTTGAAGATCAAGTTACCCAAAGGTTGTCCGCCATCACAAGCAGTCAGACCATCCAACCCTCAGTAGGGCCCACTGCCTTCTGATAAGGAGCATTGAATATTCCCCTAGAGAAGAGCCCAGAGACATCTAAGGTCCAGCCAGCTCAGACATGACCCAGGTGAGGCTCATCTTGACTCTAGAAGCCGCCCATCTTGTTACCTATGTACCTTCCTGTCGCATGTTTGCCTCTACAGGGCACATTGTACACCTCTAGCTGGTCCCCCTCCGGTTACGTGTATGCCTCTTCCTGTTACGTATGTGCTTACCGTGGCTCGTGTGCCCGAGACGATAAAAGGCTGGAGAGAATACACTGCTCTCTCATTCTGGTTCCGGTCTGTGTTGGAAGAGGTGAGCCCCTGCATGCCTTGTCTGTCTCTCTGACTTTATCCCTCAATCACACAACCGCCCCCTTGGGCCCATTCGGTTGTGGGGAGGCTGGTCCTCCACAGGGAAGCAAGAAGGCTGGAATTCCCAACGGTAAGCTTGGTTGGCCTTTGGGGAAGCAGTATCCTTGGGGATTTTTGTTCTTTTGTAAAAACAGGAGCACACACCTTCTGCCTCTCCTGTCCGGGTTAAGATTAGGGGTCCTCTTTGGAACAGGAAAAGCCCTGTGGTCCAATTCTTCCTACTCAACTTCCTGTGACGCTGCACGGGAAAGGGGGGCTAACCCTCTGCAGCTTGTCAGCCTTGAGGAGAAGTGAGCCCCTCTCCAAAGACCAAGGCGCGGAGAGGAATCTGCAGGGTGGAAGAAGGAGCTGAGCCCATGGTGGCGGGCAGTGGACGAGCGGCTGTTCCCCTGCCTGTGGCTGGGAATTCTCTCGTCCTGAAGAGAG
>PVJH01015801.1:0-29617 GCA_004026705.1 Nesogale talazaci
TCAGCATCTGTTTCTTACCCCTGGGGTAGGCCAACACTTGAGGCCATGCATCTGTTTCCCCCAACCAAGCCTGCAGACAAGACGTGGGGCCACAGTGAGGCAGAAACCCCACATCACGGTGAGGATGCAGAGTCCTGGTGGGTCACTTACCTCTGTATGGGACTGAAGATGGAAGGTGGGGTAGACAGGCCTATTCCTCATGGACTTCTTCCCCAAGTGCTTTGCTTTTTTTTAAGTTGTCGCTGTTGAAGTTCTTGCTTTCCTGTAATTAAGAAGTGATCTGGTTGGGACCACTCTGCCTTGGAAGGTTCACACGTCAACCTTTGAGAAGCGTGTCTGCACGCAGAGGACAGACAACATAGGTCATAGCCTCCATCCAGATCTCCCCAAGATTGACTTGAAGGAGACAGTCCAAAAAAAGCCAGCCTGGGCAAAGAAAGGGTGGTGCTGGGGACACAGCAGAGTGGGAGCGCGCTTGATACCCTGGTGGTGATTCTGAACTGCCCAACCATGTGTAGACAGCAAGAGGGTGGCACTTACCTGTCTGTGCCCGGCCATGCTCACCCATGGCACAGCACACACAGCTTTCGGAGGACGGGGCCAACTCCCTGGGAACTGGACTCTAAAAATAAGCATTTTGCACATTCCGAGCCCTTTCTCTCTCTCCGTCAAGGCCTTCACAGATGGCTTCTTTACATCATGCTTCCAAATGACTAGCTGATAAATATTCATACTTATGGAGATTGTATTGTACTTACTCCAAGCCCCAGCCGGTGAACATTTGTATCTTGAATGTCCCTCCGGGGTGGGGCTGGACCTTTGCTCATTGGACTTGTCTTTCCTAAAACACCCCCACCCTCCTCCATGCCAGCACTTTGCCTAGAGCAGTGGTGCTCATCATGGGGGATTTAGTTACCTCCCCACCACTGCCTAGCGCGGCCCCCCCCTCCCCCCCCGCAGATGGCAATGACTGGAGACATTTAGGTTATCATAAGCAGCAGCAAAAGGGGTACTAGTGGCATCTAGTGGAGGCCCTGGTTGCTAGTAAACGTGCCCCCAGGTACAGGATGATGTCCCACGGCAAGGAGTTGCACAGCACGTGGTCACTAGTGTCCAGGTCCAGGGGAAGCATTCAGTCATGAGAACGGAGAGAACCCAGAGAGGGGATGCAAACTACTACCTGCCATCCAGTAGATTCCCACACATGCCCCCCAGATGAAACCCACTCCCCGCAGGCCGGTTCTAATTCCTACGACCTAGTGTCATTTGGGGGTGGGGGGCATGCGTGGCAATCTATTTGACGGCATTGAACCTCTGACCTGAGACTAGCAGCCCAACATTTACCGCCCGTGCCATCAGAGCACCACTGGACACATGGGAGTGAGCAGCCCAGGGGGAGGGGAGGGGCCCCTCTCTGGGCAAGGCCATCTCCCTCAACTGCTATCACTGTTGGGGGCCACAGAGGCCCTGTTCATCCTTGACCCACATAAGAGACAAGAGGCGCATAGATTTTCCGAGCGTGGGAGCAGATCACTAAGCCTGTGTCCCTAGGATACAAAAAAAACCACCTTCTGCTACGCAGCCAGGTGCTTAGCCACTGAACCACTGGCGTCTCCACAGCACTCACCAAGGTTATACGATTAAAAGCCTGTTTTTTTCTCAGCTATCAAAGTTCAACTTCACATCGTTTTAGGGATATTTCAGGTAAAAAAAACCTGAAAACATTCCCTTTTCAATTCAAGGCATGCTCACTTCTCCATTGTGTGTGACAGATTAAAGCCCCCTACAAGCTACTATCTTTTAGAAACGAGACTCAATCCCATTAAGCATTTCCAGCTACAAATGGAATGGCTCTCGCTAACGAGCAATAGTGTTGGGAAGAAGAAAAAACAAACACGTTTCCAGACCCGGAGCGGTACAAGGAGCTAAGCACCCAAGGGCTGGTAGGTGACTCAATCCAATCTCATCCAGAGATGCCTCACAAGAAAGGCCAGGCAACCGGCTTCTAACACGTCCTAAAAGCCCCGTGGGGCAGACGAGGCCCTACAAACCCCTGGGGGTTTGTCAGCAGTTGGCAACAGTGAACAGGAACCTCTCCCCACTGCAGGCCACCTCTGTGTACCTGTAGTCTACATTATCAAGCCAAGGTGACAGCGTTGCCACCTCAGGGACATTGAGGACCTTAATGAACTATTGTAACATACACCCCCCCCCACCCCACCCCCACTCAGTGATGTGCTCATTACTGTTCTGGTTAAAAGCAAAAAAAAAAAAAAATTTAAATCCCATTGCCATCAAGTTAATTCAGATTCAAAAGGCAAAACCCATGAAAGCAAATCCACTGCCGGTCGATTTTGACTGACGGCATCCTTAGAGGGGTTAGCAGAACTGTCTCATCTTTCCGAGTGACACTAGAAGGTTCGAACCGCTCATCTTGTGGTGAGTAGCTAATTCACAACCAAACACTGCCATCAAGTTTATTCTGACTCATGGGCTATAAATGATCACGGGAGAAGAGAGCCGCATCTGTGGGATGCAGAAAAGGGGAAGAGTGCATCCAGATGAATCTTTGTTTTGTTTTAGGGGCATCACTGCCCTCTGGTGGTGGGAGTAGGAGGCCCAGCCTTGCTGCTGGATTTGAACCTCCAATCCCGTGGGCTGCAGTCCCTCGCACAACCACTGTGCCACCGGGCAGATGAAATCTTTTATTCCCATAAATTAGGTCTGGCAGGCTGGGTCTCGGGGGGGAGGTGAGTCCCAATCACATCCTCGTCATCAGTGTTGTTCCCCATTATATTCACATCCTCATACTCTTGTTCCCCACTACCCCTTTCCCTAACAGTGCTGTCTTAAAGCTCCCTCTTAGAAACAAGCACATGGCTGATTGCTCTGTAGCTGGAAGCTCTATCGGAGAAGACATGGGATATTGCTCTCCAGACTCTAAAGACAGCCACTTTCCCTTACCTGCCCTGACACTGGTGGCAGGTTGCTCTGCTGAGTATCTTGTCTGATGTCTCTTTAATTTTACACAACTACACAACCACCCCTTGGAACCACTTGATTGTGGGGGCTGGTGTCCTCACTCACCTTTCTCCCAAGGAAAGGTTTGGGTGGTAGCAATCCATGTGTAACTGGCAGCAAGACGCACTGTCTTCCCTCACCTCTACTCTTCACTTCCTGGGAACCCACACCCTCAGGTCAACCTCAGTGACAGCAGCAGAAGATACTGCCTGACCCCTCGGCATCTGTCAAGAACCACCACAGCCCGGGATCAGCCTCGAGGCTCTCTCCCCGAACACCGACGACTTCACCTGAAGCTGTCCTGCCTGGTGCCCTGGGCATCAGCGTTCGGGTCAGAGTGAGATCCTTCTCCTCAACACCTTGGACTCCTGGCAATTTGAAGCACTTGCCACTCATGTGTCCTTCCTTGGTACTGTTGTTATTTCCTACCTAACTCTCGTAACCATTGGGAGCTCACGTGCAGTCTCTGGAACTTACAAGTGTGGACTGCAAGTGATCGAGTGCCAGAAGCCCGTGGGCAGCACAAAGCCGCTTTCTGTGTGAGCAGGGACACAGGACGTGGTACAGGTGGCTCTGCCCTTTGGGAGGCGAAGTGACACCCTGGGCTGAGAGGGGAGGGGATGGAGGCTGCGACCCCCACCAGCCAAGGCTCAGGAGGATGTGGCCAGCTCTTCCCAAGGGCTCTACGGCTGCTTCATGGCACCTGATGGATCAGAAACTCAGCGAACAGGTCTCAGGAGCAAGGCCAACTAAGTGACAGGGTGACAACCCATGACTCAGGCCATGGCCCACACCACAGAGCACATCTCTGCAGCATGAACTGTGCTTTATGGTTCTTTCTAAATATGGACCAATTGCCTCCCCTCAAACGAACGCACCAACCCAAAGAAGACATGACAAGGCCTGCACGTTAGCCAGTTTATTTAAGAATCTTACAAAAGAAAAAGCAAAACACAATGACGAAAACAAAATACAGAATTTGTTAAGCCTTATGGTTGATCGCTTTGACCTACAAGGATAAACCTTGCACATGATGTCTGCAGTAAGCCCACGGATTTTAGGACACACGGCAGCATGGTGGGGCAGTGGTGCTGGACATAAGTCTGGAGAAGCAGGGCAGCTTCATCTGAACAATGCGTGCGTGCGTGCGTGCTCCTGCAACGATGGTCTGCAGCACAGAATGACTGCCGGGCGTGGGGTTTTGAACCCAGAACAGCATCGAAGACAAAGCCAGGGTCCATGGCCTTCCTTGTTTCACATGGTCTTTGGAGCTTATCATGTGGTAGTGCCATCGCGTGACACACCAGGCTGGGTTAGCAAAGGATGGAGCCCAAAGCCTTGGTGTATGAAAGTGCCCTTTGCTCAGCGGAGGTAGAACCTGGCACAAGTTTTATTGCAGAGACATAGTGTGCCTCTCCTGCCTCTCAAGGTTGATCGTGGATCTCTAAGTGGTTATTGAAAGAGAGTTTATCAGTAGTTTGCAAATTCGGTAGAAACCATGAGCAGAGCGGTATTTTCGGTTAACAGCGAGCCCTCCGCATGCTAGGTAGGGAAAAGAGCTCCCCTGCCCCGTAAAGCAGAAGTCAAAGAGGCTCAAGCTGCTTTATCCTCTTCAGTGCTATCAATACTGTCATAGCAAGTGAGACCCCCAGGTAAATGGGTCAGAAATGTTGGCAAGAAGGCATGGGACCAGGGAAGGGAGGCAAGCTGGGCCACAGGGGTATTCTAAAGGGGCCCATGTCCTCTGTCCTGGAGGACTGTCTCAGTTGGCCTCACCTTGCACAGTGTGGTCTCCAAGGGACCTAGTGATAACCACATAGGCCAAAGATTGCTAGAGAATGGGGACAAGGTAGGCCCCAGCCCATGGCAAATTAAGTTACTCAGTCTCATCCAATCTTGTCGAGGTCATGTTTCAGTGTTCAACTAGAATGCCTGCCCACGGGAACCTACTGATGGAGGAGCACTTTTCGTGAGCGAACAGCTCAGGATCTGTCCTGAAAGTTATGAAGGCAGGTTTTCTAAAAGGTACGTACAATATATGAAGTACCAGTGCTGGGTCACTTTGCTGCCATACTAGTCTCATAGAGGGCAGAGTGGGGAGCACAGACCCCTGAAACCCAACCAACATTCACCCATGGCTGCCCCACTGGTCCAGCAACTAGCCCCCACATTAGTAGCTGTGCTGGGAGGAGCACCTCAGCAGTCCGTGTGGACACCATCCCACCCAGGCGCTAGGCTGGTTTGGCTGGCCGGCACCCTCTGGGCTCCGGGGAGAGTGAACCTCAGATTCTTTTTGGTTGTAAAGTCTCAGGCCAGCTTCCTAAAGGAAGGGGGTGGAGAGCTTGGGTAGGCAGCGGGCCACCCATTGCCGAGTCACACCTGTGAGATATTTATTTTAGGTGGTGAGCCAACCTAGCGGCCTTACAAAGGAGAGGTCGACACAGGGGCCACGTTTGATTCCCAATGCACTGAAGAGGGTAGAAGAGCTTGAAAGAAATCTTGGGAAGAATTCTTTTACGAACATGTGACAACAGGCTCACCAGAGCTTCCAGGAGCATCAGCCACAAGCACGATAAACCACAGGCTTGGGGGGCACTCAAGCACCCCCTACCTACAATGCATGGTACACAGGAAAAACCAAGAATCAAAATGCAGAGGCCACTCGCGCACGGTGAAAATGATGAACACGGAACAGACACATTCCAGGGGCCAGATGCCGCGTGGAACCAACCCCACCTAAGAAGAGTGCGGCGGCCAGTGGACTCAGGACAAGGATCAGTCGGCGGAGGGAAGAAGGGACGCCCCGGGAGGCAAGGTTGGTTCTCTGTGTACAAGTATTTACATTTGGATTTCAGAAGAAAGCAGCACTTCTCTATATACACTCCTATGTACATATTCACAAGCACAGCCTAACAGAGACAGGACAGGTCTCGGGCTCCACCTCTCATTCTCAGAAAGAAACAAACCTGGCTGGTGAGCTCCAGTCTGCACAGGAGCTGTCGTCCCTCCTGGACTCGGACCGGACACTACAGGTCTGGTGTGGGCAATTGGCAGCCAATGAGAGAACTTGCGCGGAATGGTCACAGCATTCGGCAGCAAAATATGCATGTACACGGACGGGCCTCACGAGGGCTGGCCAACAGTAAACCTCTGGCCACTGGTGTCACCGAGGACCAAGTATCACTAACTGTGACCCACGCAGCACCATTCTTTGAAATGGCCGATGTGCTCCTGCTTCTGGTGACAACACGGCCCTGAGCAGGGCCCTCTGCCCGTCACAGAAGTGCCTCTTCTCAGGGCCCCCACCTTCTCAACTGAGCAGCCGCCACCAGCCCAAATCCCGGGCTTCCCTCTCATGCTCAACCTGCCCCATGTTTCACTATGACCAGAATGCTGTGCCTCAAAAACACTGGGTTCCCTGGAGCTGGGTAATGGAGAAGAATCACCTCTTTAAGATGAAGCCAAAAAAAGGGAGAAGCAGTTAAAACCGTCTCAGAAATGCTAACGAGTAGGGTTAGAATAAATATATGTACACAACACATGATTCCACTGCTTTGCAGGCAGCCCTGCTGATATCTACACACATGTAAAAAGAGGTGCTGGAGGCTTTTATCTGCAACTGAGCAGGGCAAAGGGAAGACTGCTCACTGGACACGCCGGCTTTTGAACATGGCTGAATTTACAGATACTCTTAATACTTGCGTGAACATTCCTCGTTGATGGTGCACCTGGGCACGGAGACCGTGTGGCACCGAGTGCTAGGTGAGAGCAGACGACCAAATTCCCCGAGAGAGAAACGTTCAGTACCGTTGACACGGTAAGCTGAGAGCAGCAGCGTGATACGCAATCACATCTTCACGCTCAGAGTTATATTGCTAAGAAGGATGGACGACAAAAGTCTATCAGAGGCAGGCCAGAGTCCTCCGAGGTCTGAGGTGCACAGACTGCCTCTATACAAAGGGAGCTGCTGATAGGATAGGATAGGAGCTTCTGACAGAGACTGGCCCTGGCCACCGTGAACTCTTGGGACTCTGACACAGGTCACGGGCACCAGCACAGGCACAGGCTATGGGTCACGTGCTCACCTTGGCGAGGGGACAGGTGGGCACTTGGTTCTGCACTTAGTTGCCTACTCATTTACTCTAAGATTGGCTTTAAAAAAAAATTATTATTTTTAAAATTCTCCAACTACCTTTAGTGAGATCCACCTTCCCCAGAATGGGGAAGAGATGCTGGACCTAGTTGTTAATTCTCCTTCTGTGTGACAGAGAACACAAGATCCGCTTGCAGCAATACTGCTAGTTGCCACCAAGTGGGGGAGCCAAGTAGTCACTGACTTAAGAGCCCTCACTCTGAAGCTGCTCAGCTAAAATATCATAAACCCCCAAACCTACTGTGGTGGTCCTGCCCTGAGCTGAGTAGCGTGCACTTGCCTAGCCACCTGGGAGAGTGAGGGGGAGGGGCTTCGTTCAGCTTCACCCTAGTATGAGGACGAAAGGTGCCTGGGCAGGTGATCAGGGACTGAGAGCAGAAACAGGAGGGGGGACAGGAATGGGGAGGTCTTGCTGAGGTGAAAGGGCGACTTGTACTCTTGGCTGCTGGTGGAGAACCATACGGTCAAAGCCTGAGACGGGACTGAGGAAAAGTTGCATCCACTGGGCAAAATGTGCAGAATAGAAACTGTTCTCAAGAAAGCATCTAAAAGAAGACTGAGGGCAAGTGTGACATCCAGAATCCAGACTGCGTGTGCACTGAGGTGACAGCCCTAAATCGCCACCAAGTTCTGATAGCTTCTCACTGAAGTCACACCCTATAGCCAGCTCTGGGAGTAATTCAAACAAGGATAATTCAACTTGAAAAACATTCAAGAACCTAGCACTGGGCCCTTCCATCAGCACCACCTCACTGCTCTGGGGCGGTGGGAAGCCAGCATAGCATATAAGGCCACGTGGATGCTGAGGCACCGTGCACGTCCTGCGGGGCCCTGGCAGACTCCTGCTGGAGGCGTGAGGGCCTAAGCAAGAGTCCACTTCTTGTTAGTATAAGAACTTTTTATTTGACATCTACAAGATTCTGGTATCTTGCAGCTGTTGACCAGGTTTATTATACAATCTCAATTTTTTTTTTCAATAGTGCAACCTGTGCAAGCAAAAAAATAAAATAAAATAATAATAAAAAGATAAAGGAAACAAAAAGACCAACTGTCCCCTCAACTTGTTTATAAACATCTATTATAGGAAAAAAAACTTACCCATATTATAGATAAGTGTCTATTCACATTTGTACATTACCATTTTTAACAGTTTGAGATAAACTCTACAATGTCTTACAACACAATAAACAATGTTCAAGTTACTGAGTAACAACAATAACAACAAAAAGAAAGACAACAGAAGTCTTGAGTGTGTCCTCGGTGTCTAGGTTACAACTCAAGAGTGACAGGACGAACAAAAGAGAACGAAGTAAAAAAGGAAGGGGAAAAACAGGTTGTGTGTAAGATGGAAGCCAATTTGTACTACTTTCTAAAACTCTTTAAATTAAGGAAACTCTAATTTTAAGAAAAACAGGCTTGTAGCCTTTTTTTTTTTTTTTGCAGCACGCATTAGGAATACTATCAGCACATTTGTTAAAAGGAACCTGTCAAGAATTTTGTCACACACGTCAGGAAGTATGTACTCAACACCTTGGAAAACTGGGGGACGTGGGGGTTGGGGTGAGGGAGCGCATAGGGCAGAAGCGACACCCAGGTAAAAACACTATAAAATGCAATACCCAATGCTGAACAGCTACACATCACCGGTGTCTCTCTGTGACAGGACTTCTGGTTAATTTTGTGTACGCATGCTTTCAAAACATGCAGTGTCAGAAGATCAACTAGAAAAGAACCTGAACGGATGATATGCAACCTTTCATTTCATGCTATAATAAACCTACTGCCTAAGGTCATGGGGGGGGGAAGAGAACCAATACACAGTCTCTATATTTATAAGCATGCATCCGGGCATGGATGTACTGCATTATACCTGAGCACTGGAGAACGAGAAAATAAAGCCAGTTTGGGAAGTTCCAAGCATCTTAAACCAATTGCTGTTTGTAGCCTTTAACAAACACGCACACAAGCACACACGCACACACCCCCTCAGCTCACCCAAGGTAACGTAAAAGCAAACAAGAAGTACCACAGAAGAAGCAAGAGGAAAGACAGGTGCACCACACCATCGGCAGGGCTGATTTTCAGTTCTGCTATCTATTCCAGGCTTGTCCTTATTCCCCTAGAAATTAACAAATGGGAGAGGGAGAGGCAGAAAGTGCGTGTGTTCGCACAACTGGGGGAGGGGGGGGGGAATTATAATTCTTTGGAAACTGTCCCTGATTTTTATGCAAATGATATGCTTCAACAGCATTCCCAACAGACTCCTGTTGAAACCTGTCTGCTCTTTAAGCGTTGCTCAAGTTGGTGATGCTCTGCGGGTGATGTTGTTGCCACAGCTGTTTCCTCTGGACGGCAAGCTGCTGAGATTGGTCTGAAGTGGACAGGAGGTTGACAAGCGGAGACACACAGTTGGCTGGAATGATCAAACCTGCAGGAATAAGAACAGGTCAGATTGCCTCCAGGACAGCACACACCGCAGACCTGCACCAGGGAGGACAGTTAGCAGAGCGAGAAGAGCTCCGTGAGGGGAAGAGAAGAAGGATGCAGAATCCACAGAATGGCCTCCTCAGAAGCATCGATTCTTCAACCAGGCTGCTCCAAAACGGACCTAGAAAGCTCCCAGATGGTTACATGGGCCACACCACTTTCTTGGTGGAAGAGCTAGAAAGGTGACCATAGCACTCTCCTACTTCTATTAACAGCTGTCATCTTTGCGGTCCCTCAAAGGGGTGGGGCCACTCCCTGATGCTCCAGGGACTCTGTTGTTCTCGTTAATAAATGCTAGATAAGCTTTAAGGTTGGAAATTCAGAATTCTATATGAAATCTCTCGATTTCTGAAATACTGGTAACTCATTTAAATGACAACAGACAACTACCAGAAACCTGTGGAACCAAGCAATGTTCCGAGATGGCTGCTAACCATTCATTAGAGTGGCGGATGAAGTTGTTGTACAGGAAACAGCAGCAGCTAGGCCAAGTGCAGTCCCAAGGCCACCCTTGGACCCAGTGGCTCCAGTCCCCCACTGTGGAGTACAGTTTGGCTCAAAGCAGCACAGCAACAGTCCCGGGAGCACTGGGTGAGTGGCTGGGCTCAAGTCTCTGCTCCCAGGAGCCTAGACAGGTGGCAGAGCGAGCAAACTGCGGGCAGACAGCAGCACAGCGCCCCTTCAGGCAGACCCCCAGGGAAATGATTCAGCAGCGAGTTCATCTCAAAGCTCAGCACCGTCCTCTAGAATACATGTTAGAACTGCACCAACAGCTGAAGGAAATCAAGAAAGAAGCAGGCAAAAAAAAAAAGAGAGAGAGAGAGAGAGAGAAGCAGGGTCTGAATGACAACCCCCACCCCCACCTCCATCACCAAACTGTAACCTAAGAGACTTACCTACAATCCGCTGGCCATCCTCTGTCCTCAGCCGAACAATCTGCATTTTCACATTTGTGCCACTGACTGAAGCCAGAACACCTTCCACTTTTGTCCACACACTCAGAACTGACCCACAGAGCACATAGTATGTGCGGCAACGAAGCCCTATTTCACACACTAATCCCAGGCTGGCCTTTTTGCAATTACCCCGCCTGCAAGAAACAAGAAGATGGGGCATATATATATGTGCATGCACACACAGAAGGACGGCTGGATGGGTGGGTGGGGACACATGGAAACGGGAGACACACACGCACACACACACGTACAAAAAAACCACACACACACTCTCTCTCTCTCACTCTGTTTCAACCTGCCTAAGGAGATTCCCATAACCTTTTCTCACAAATGGGCCAGATACCCCAAAACATGAAGTCTTTAGTGAGCGAGAAAAGAGTCAATAGCAGTTTCAGAGCTGTGATTGTTCTCTCTCCGGTTCTGGAACGGACATCACCAGGGGAACTCCGGACCTGAAAGACCAACCACCTCTGGTGGCCCCAGAACCACTAGGGTGATTCAGTCCAAGATTGTCAACATACAGTTTCCTGGAGATTTAGCTACTTCCTGTACCTCCGCGGTCCCTTACAAGGTCCCTTTCAGAATAAAACAAAACCGTTGTAATGCTGTAAATAATGAAAGGGAGATCAGGAGGGACATGTAGAAAAGGAAGGGGAAAGCCGTTTTTTAAAGAGCCCGGGAACTGAATGATTCTGGGCTGCGCTGGCTCAGTGATGAGCCGAGGGGGTGCATGGACAGTACATGGACTCAATCACACCCTCCCAAGATGCTCTCAATATTTAACTTCTCAGAGCATGTTTGGATTGTTTCCTTAAATTTCTACTGAAAAATACATGACAAACAGGAACATAACTAACTCACCAATACGCATGGGTACAAGTATCTGCTGACGAGTTATACTGGTCCAACCAGTGCACCAGGGCATCATCAGAGACTACCTGTGAAACAACAGCAAACATTTCATTGTGATACAACTGCTGTATGAAAACTGCCAACCTAAAAAAGCCCCCCAAAACAAAAAAAACACTTCCAGCGGCAGTCAATTAAAATTGCCGTTCTGACAAAGTGAGTCTTGGCCTAGTCGAATGCAAAATACATCCCAGAAGTGCACGTCCACGACAGAGTGACATGGACAAAAATTTTTTTGTTGTTGTTTATTTGCTTATTTTTTGTGGGCATCACTGCCTCTGGTGGTTGTGGGCGCTACCCAGTGCTGCTCCTGAGAGTGGCCGCCGGATTTTAACTGCCAAGCCCATGGGCCACAGTCCTGCACTCAACCACTTATGCCACTAGGGCTCAGCCCTACACGGACAAAATTTTACTCTGGTACATCTTCCCTTTAGTTAGAAAAGCCTAGTAATTTTGGCAGTTAACATGGGAAGCATCGTTTTAAGATCACTCACAGGGTTTCAGGAGCCCTGGTGGTGTAGTGCTTACTGACAGCACTAAAATCAAAATGATTTGCAGTTCAATACCAACAGCAGGTCTGAGGGAGAAAGACGGTCTTTCTAATCCCATCCATAGTTACACTCTGACATTGACAGGCGGTCACTAGGGGGCCAAGTCAGCATTAACTTGACGGCAGTTAGAAGCATCTTACAAATTCTTTTTTTTTTTTTTTGGGGGGGGGGGCATCACTGCTCTCTGGTGGTGGGAGTAGGAGGCCCAGCCCCACTGCTGGAATTAAACCTCCGTCCCAGTGGGCCGCAGTCCGGTGCACAACCACTACGCCACCGGGGCTCAGCCCTATCTTACAAATTCTTAAGGCTGGTTACAATAGGACTTGAAAACCTGACTTTTGTCTATAGCCATACCATCGTGAACGCCCGATCTCGTGTGGTCTTGGAAGCTAAGCAGGGTCGGGCCTGGTTAGTACTTGGATGGGTGAAAACCTGACTTTTAATAAAAAAGTTTTCCTTCACAGATAAATCATCATCAATATTCAACTATTAAATAAGTCCTTACATAAAGACAACATAAAGAAAGTACCTTCTTATATTTCTTCTTGAGATCAGACTGAATTTCTAATTTGAGTTGTTTCCCAGTGTTTGGTCTATAGACTAAGAAAAGCTTCTTTTTAGGGTTTACTTCTTTAACCAAGATGGCCGTTTTCTTGTTGTTCCTTATCTAAATTAAAAGAAGAGAGAAATATAAATACCAGATACCACACACATCATGGACCAAACATACTGCTGTTTGGCTGGTAGTAAATATCTAGCAAGTTCACGAACATGTATGACAAGGTTAACCAGGCCACAGCACCAAAAGCACAATCTGCTCTCTCAATGCCGGGGTAGGCACCAGCATACACCTGGACACACAGCCACAGCCCTGTGTGATTCTCGAGGAGAATGCAATGAGGGCAGGAAAAGAAGAGGTTTTCCCTTCTGCTGTATGGTCTAGAGGACTCGCCATTCAACAACGGGGTAGGGGACATGTGATTCCTAGGTGAGACGCAGTGACTTCTGTGAAATCCTAACCCTAGCCATGCAGAGGCACTGGGCTGCTGCCAGGCTGCCGTCAGGGTAGGAGACCCCCAGGGTGAGCAGGAGAGCCATGGCAACACAATGCCAAGATGCTGAACGGAGATGAGTCCGTTTACAGACAGGGAAGGACCCACCTCGGCAAAGCAAGGTGATAACTTAGGTATAGGGTTTCAATGTGGGCCTAGGAAGAAAAAATTGAGGAAGAATTACCCAAAAAGCTTCACAAGGAAAAACAAGATTAGAAAATTATGGTGAACAGGTTCTCAGCAAAAAATCTAGAGCAAAACTGAAGGAAAAGAAAAGTCTCAAGGCAAAGATCCTTCCCCAACCCCCACACCAATACATCATTGTTCAGTGGGGCCCATCTGTCTGAATTCAGATACTGTTGGATAGAATATTTTATTTGCAACTTGAGAACATTAAAGATCCTTTATTACTTGTGCCCAGTAATAGTGATACAAAGCTGATGTGACCCCTGGGGACCGAACACAATAGTGGAGAAAATTACATTTTACGCTAGTGGTTCTCACCCTTGCTAATGCCTTGACCCTTTCATACAGTTCTTTTTTTTTTTTTTTTTTCCCTTTTTTTGTGGCATCACTGCCCTGGTGGTAGTAGGAAGTCCAGCCTTGCTCCTGGAGAGCTGCTGCTGGATCTGGACTGTCAACCCTGTGGGCCGCAGTCCTGCACACAACCACTAAGCCACCAGGGCTCAGCCTTTCATATAGTTCTTCATGTGGTGGTGAACCCCCTGCCCCAAACATAAAATTATTTATGTTGCTGATTCTTCACTGCAATTTTGCTACTGTTACCAATTGGGGGACCCCTGTGGAAGAGTCGTTCAACCCACAGCTTGAGAACCCACTGCTTTACATGGTTATCAGTTAAAGGCAAACACCAGTTGCATGCTATAACAGCAGAGGAACTGTGTTTCCAGAGTCATGGTGGCTAATGAAAATGGGAGCGACTGACAGCAGAAAAGGCTGCATCTTGCTGGGACGGCCTTTCTCATTGGGCACTCCACCCTGCCCCAGGCATGAAGAAAGGGCCAGCAAAGCCACATACAGCCCCCTCAGGGAAAGTTCAGAATGAGAGCTAGTGTCAAAATGCCACAACATGCCATGTAAAGTGTCTACCAATGAGCACACAATAATAGATTATCCAAGCGAGGGGAAAGGCACACATTGGAACAATCCCAAGCTGGACACAGCAAATGAAACGTGTCCTTAGCAATACATTTAAGACTAGACAGAAATGAACTTGGGAGGAAAAAAAGATACAATAGTAATCCTTAAGAAAAATCTGGGCTGAGCCCCGGTGGCGTAGTGGTTGTGTGCAGGACTGCGGCCCACTGGGATGGATGTTCAATTCCAGCTCCACAGAGCAAAGGCTGGGCCTCCTACCCCTACCACCTGAGGGCAGTGATGCCCCCCCACCCCAAAACAAAAATCTAACAATCTAAGAATCTACTGAATACAAAATTGAAGATTTGAAATGTCAAACCTCCACCTAACTGGCAATTTTTAAATTGGTTAAGAAAAATGAAAGAAAATAAGTCGTACTTGCAATGACAAGTAAAAGCCATCATCTGGTCCTGTTAGCTCAGCCCAAATCTTGGTGGCTTCTTCCCAGGACATCCCCCTCTCGACACTTATCTGTAAGGGAGAGTTTCAGGTGAGTGAACAGTCAGACTGACACACTTCACTTGCAGAGTCCCGCTTTCCAAACTCACAGTATACAGCTCCACGTGGCCTGAGGTTGAATACCCTGGTGTCAGAAACTTCTTGGTATCACTTTTCCTCACTTTTTCATCTCCAGAACCTAGGTCTTAAACAAGAAAAAACAGTGTAAAGACAAAAAGATCACACACACACAAACAGGCACACAACATGTCATTTTTAAAGTTCCTGATTGTAATGATGATTGAAACATCTTCTGAATATGACTGAATGAATGAACTGAATGTAAGTATATGCCAAAAATCTAATTAAAAATAAGGAGAACAAGCTGAACGAGTGGTGTCACTTTAGATAAGTTAAATGTCTATGAGGGCTGAGCCCTGGTGGCGTAGTGGTTGAGTGTGGAACTGCAGCCCACAGGGTTGGTGGTTCAATTCCAGCCGCAGCTCCCTAGGAGCAAGGCTGGGCCTCTTACTCCCAACAGAAGAAGTGATGCGCCCCCCAAAAACGTGTATGAAATTGTACCCCCCCCCAAAAAAAGTTCCTCTACTTACCTAAGATTCCCATATCATATCTTCCATTCTTTTTGGCATTTTGAACAACTGCAGTCAGTGTGTCCGCAAAATACTGAAACAAGGCATTTTGTTGATGCACCTCCATACCTAAAATTCTATTTAAGAATTTCCCTATGTTGTTATAATCTGCAACAAGAGTACACGAAAGGTTTAGTACATTCCAATGGTAATTAAAATATTTTATTCATCTAGGTCTAGTTCAAGTTCCACTTACTCTTCCCAAATTCTTCCCTGACAACTTCTGGGACGTCCCATTCCTGGAACGGGGTTGTAATTTAATCACTTCTATCTCTATTCAGCACCATAGCCAGAGTACATGTTTAACAGATATTTGCGGCATTGATTTTTTACAGCCGCAACTTCGTTTCTTATAGTATGAACATAAAAGTACAAAAAAGAGAAATGAAATTCTAGCACATGCCAACATGAATGAATTTCGAAAGCATTAAGGTAACTCAAACATATAAGGAAGGACAAACACTAATTCCATTGGTGAACAATCCAGAAAAGGCAAGTCCACACAGTAAGGCAGGGAAATCAAGTTATTGTGTAAAGAGCATAAGATTTCTGTTGGGAATGATGAAATGGTTTTGAAAAGCAAGTCATGATGGGTGCACATTAGGAATGTAATTAACATCATGGGAAAAAATAGACAGCAAATTTTGTTATTTGCATGTCACCACCATTCTTTCACCTCGAACCGTGCTTCCCAAGAGGAGAATACTGATTGCACCCCGCCCACCCCCTCAACCAGGGGCTCGGAAATGATCCAAAGGGCTGGGTGCGAAAGCAGTCAGCTACACTCAACCCTAGATGGGCTACCATGGGAAAGTGTTTAATTTCCAAGAGAGAATGGAAGCAGCTGCTTTTTTTTTCCTTCTGAAAAAGGGGTGACAGGCTCAAATATTGTGGAAACTTAGAACCTACAAAAACCAAATGTCCCAGGGCTGAGTCCCGGTGGCCTAGTGGTTGAGTGCGGGACTGCAGACCACAGGCTTGGTGGTTCAAATCCAGCAGCAGCAGGGGTGGTAGCTCCCATGACCACCAGAGGGCAGTGAAGCACCCCCCCACCACCAAAAAAACAAAACAAAAACAAATGCCCCTTCAACTTAACTGCCAAAACTTACAAGAAAGCAAGATAGCCCTCACTAAGTGAATAATAAACAGAATGTGTTATATCCACACAGTGGAGCGATAGAAATCAGCTAAGCCATGGAAAGACATTGGCACAATCTTGAGGGCATGGTGCCAAGACAAAGAAGTCACTGAAAAAAGCCAGACTGATTGATTCTGGAATATCCTAGAAGAGGATAAATTAAGAGTGTGAAAAAATCAGTAGTGGACAGTTAAAGGAGGGGCAGGACTAAGAGGCAGTGGAAGGATAAGGATGCAGGAGTGAAGCCCAAGGCATTTGAAGGTCACTGAATAGTTCTGCAAGTCACGAACGTGATGAACTGGTCAAATCCCACAGGGCTGGCCAACACCAAGAGTGAGCCTCCACATATAGGGGAGATAGTATAATAAGGATGTGTCATGCTGACTGGTCCATCAGCTGTGACCAATGCTCCAGAAGAGGGCGGGACTGCGGCCCACAGGGCTGGCGGTTCAAATCCAACAGCAGCTTTCCAGGAGCAAGGCTGGGTGTCCTACTCCCATAAGGGCAGTGATCTCCCCTCCCCCAAAAAAGCTCTTTAGAACAAGAAATCAAAAGGCGTATCAATTGCTGAATAGGAAATCAATTTGCTCTGAAAACTCTCATTCAAACCTAAATAACAAAGTGCTAAATTAATAAACAGCACAAACTTTAAGACTCCCTACCTAGTTACCAAAAACATTAAAAACAAACAGCTTTAACCATCTAGCAACAGCTTTGTGCACACACAAATTAACAGTGTTACCTTTATCAAGAGTTAGAATTCCTGATCGATCTTCTACATTGATGAGGCCAACACCAATCAGTCCTTGTCGAACATCTATGAGGAAACATGCTCATCAGAATCCTTTCACTCGCGAATTCATCCCACCAGATCAAACTCTATTCTCACACACAGCCTGTGTACAGGCCGGGTTCTATTAGCTTAATGGAAGATAATTTGAGTTCCCGAGGTTTTTAAAATGAAAACAAATTGATCACTACTGGGTTCATTCTACATGTCTTAAACTGTGCCACAGAGTGAGCTTTTAAAGTAGTTGACCAGTCTTCCTCTGAGGGCCCTCTGGATAGACATGGAACTTCCCAGCTTTTAGCTAGTCGTAAAGCATGCTAACTCCAAAGCCACTCTGAGGTATCCCAGCTATTGCTGAGTAGATAACGCCTAACATCTCTACAGCGCATACAAGAACTGCCCCAGGGAGTTCCTGGGTCTGTGAAATGCCAGAGAAGCCCCTAGTGGATCAAACCACCAACCTCTGGGTTAACAGTTGAGTAGTGGCACTAGAGAGCTCCCTCTCAGCACACACTGAGTCTAAAACAGCTTTGAGCATGCGGCAGAAAGCTAACTAGTTAAAAACCTGTGCAAATAAGAACTTAAGCATAGATCCATCCCCAGTGTTACATTATCGTGACCAACAGAGTAATGCAAAGATAGAAGCAGTGTGGGGGACGGTTCAGAAAACACCAATGTCTGGGCTGCCACCTTACAGAACCAGGTGGCACAGAACAAGGTCAAGGTGTGTTTGCTTAAATGTTACCAGTGATCCTGAGCTGCCCTGACTAGTATGGAATAAGTCTTCATATATGTATACAAACTGTTAGCAACATTAAAAACTAGTTCCAAGTGTAGGTAAAATTGCTAACAAAAAAAAAAAAAAAAAAGCGGCTGAGCCCCGGTGGTGCAGTGGTTGTGTGCGGGACTGCGGCCCACTGGGATGGAGGTTCAATTCCAGCTCCACAGAGCAAAGGCTGGGCATCCTACTCCCACCACCAGGGCAGTGATGCCCCCCCCCAAACAAAAACAAAAACAAAAACAATTAAACATGAGAACGTTTCAAGTATCTTACGAAAAGATTTCTTTCAGTGAAAATATCCATATACAAATGAAAAAATAAATCAGAGACTGAGTGAACCACTCATACCCATTCATCAGTTCTAACTATTATTAATACAAAGTCAATTTTATTTCCTCTATATTATCCGTTAGCCCCACTAACTACTTGCTCCTTCTATATTAAAACTGCTAAAGGTTACTGGACAAACTGACTTTAATGAATGCTTTCTACCTAAGTCTCAGATTAGATAGCATGCTTTATTAAGAGCAAAAGCACTTCACTTGAGTGAAGTCTGTGGCATTAATAAGCTTCCATATAAAAAAATAACCTCTAAATAGATTAAGAAGAAAACCTTTATTTTATAAATACTTTGTAACATAAAATATATACAATTATATCCATAGGAAATAATAGGAAAAAAAACTGAAAACAAACAACATATGGCCCGAAACAATTATTCTGAGATAATCTGTATGCCTTAAACCCCCAAAATATCCCCTGAATGCTTCTGAATATAAATCATTTAGCTTAATATTAATAGAAGGGGATGTCTTGAGGTCCTTGCTTCTTGAATGCCTGTCTCTATGGAATATAGCTGAGAACAGGGGCTGAAAAGATCAGACAAGAATGTTCAGTTACTGGAGGTGGGACAACTCAGCAAAGGAGGGCAAGAACAGTGGCACAACTCAAAGAATGCCCTCAAGGTTGCTAAATCGGACCTGGAGGAACTGTGGCACTGACAAGAACACTCTGAGGAAGATCAAAATGCTTAAAGATATAAAAAACAGCCTATATTTAAGTAGATTTTGTTGGTGCCTACTGGCCAGTATCCATCTCCCTATAAGTCACCTTTGAAGAACTCCCCAGGGTACTCTGGAGGCGGTGATACCAGAGGAGAGTCCAGGTTGACAATTGACTTCATGACGATTTCTAAAGCATTTCTTCCATACTGCAATCAACACACAAGAGAATCTTTTGAATCAGTTTTAGCATTTGGACATCCTTCAAACACCTGAACAACAATGTTAACCAAAAAAAAAAAAAAAAAGACAGCTTTACCTAAGCTTCCCAATTGCAGGCTTCAGTCAGTTACTATCCTAGCCCTGAGGGCCGTGGAAATAAAACTTTGCCTCTCCAGTCCAGAGGGCCACCACGACTCCTTCCTTCTAAGTCCTAGTACTTACAGGATGTCAGGATTTTAAAACAAAGGGGAGACAATTTTTCTTTTCAGTCAGTAACCACCTTCCCTATTTGTGTCATCCTAATAAGGATTAATAAAACCTTACTGTAGACTCCTTACACTCATGCTCCCAAAATGGAAAGCTGAAACATACCTTGTTGTCGAAATTGAACCTGCTCAAGTCTCTAGACTCTGTCGCTCGACGATCGCCATGGGTGAGCGCGCCCTGTCATACATAATAAGACACCCCCAATGAAAGTCCAGTTGGCACCTTCACCAGAGAACTGGTAACTGACACTACCCCCAAACTTACCAAACTTTCAAGTCTTTTAGCAACAATAGATGCAAATCTTTGTTCTCCTGCCAACTCAGAAATCAGAAATACATATTCGGGCGCAGTAACCTGGTTTGACCTGTGAGTTCGCCCTGTAACAACATTGTTGAGAAGTCACCCCATGTGCCCAATAAATAAACACCGGACTGCTAAGAACCATCCTTAGCATTCTACACTACACTGGGAATCAGAAATCACTAAAAAAACAACAAAAAAACCCTGAAGAAATAATCACTTATCCTAAGTCTAGACATGAATTTCACCCCCATGCTTAACAATGGACCTCAAGATTGATAAGGACATCCACTGACCAATGGTGGTGCAGGTGCTGGTACTGTACCAGGCCCAGGCATGATTCAACATACAATCACACCGGTTTTAAGTTACTCTACAGCAGTTCTCAACCTGTGGGTGACGACCCCTTTGAGGGTCGAATGACGCATTCAAAGGACTTGCTTGCTTCCTAGCAATAGCAAAATCACAACTATAATGTAACAACAGAAACAATTTTATGGTTGGGGAGTCACCACACATGAGGAATTGTATTAAAGGGTTTAGGTGTTAGGACAGTTGAGAATTGCTGCTCGAGAGGATAGTGACACGCAGAAGAAGGATGTGCCTTCCTCAGAGAAACCACGGAGGGGTAACAAAACTCAGAAATAAATGCAGTCGGTGAATCCAAAGATCCATGTGGACAACATTCCCCAGCGATCTGGCACTGGGGTTGAATGCCAGAGGTCCCATGCAAGCCCATTTTCTCACTGAGGTTCTCGTGATTAAATTCGCCCGAGTCACCCCCCATGGTTACCAGAGCTGTTTGGCATTACACATGATTTCTGACCTCTCAATAATTTCCCCGTCTCCTTCCTGATTTTCTCCTGACACTCAATCTTGTCGGATCTTACCAAACTGCTGAATTGCTCGATCAGCGCTCCAGGGCAATTCCAAAGTCATATGAACTCTTCGCCTTTGATTTTTAGCTCTCCGATCTGCTTGTAAGGAAATACCTGAGCTGGCAGCCTCTGAGATGATAGCAATGTTCTGTATCAAACCGAAGAAACAAAGAGTCACGGTTGCTCAAGGTAAGCAGGCTAGGACACTAAATGAAACCCCTTCTTGCAACAAATAGTCCTCAGTTTTTTCTAGTCACATGGCTGTCCAGGACCAAGATTCCGATCTGCAACTCTGTCAGGCCACGTGTACACTTATGGCCATGAAGCCACCAGCGGGTAAGGAATGTCATCTGTGTGATATCCAGGCATATCCTTCTCTACCCTCATCACCGGTTCAAAGTCCAGCCATCTTGCAACACATTACATAACTACAATTGACAAGAACTAGCTGACTAGTATCAAACCAGCCACAGACTATCAACTCCTCAAACTTATCATACATATTCGAGTATAAGCAGCCAAGGCTCCTAATTTTACCACAAAAACTTCATTAAAAAAAGTGCTGGGCTGAGCCCCGGTGGCGTAGTGGTTGTGCACGGGACTGCGCCCCACTGGGATGGAGGTTCGATTCCAGCTCCACGGAGCAAAGGCTGGGCCTCCTACTCCCACCACCTGAGGGCAGTGATGCCCCCCCCCCAAAAAAAAAGTGCTGGTTCTCCCACCACCTGAGGGCAGTGGTACCCCCCCCCAAAAAAAAAGTGCTGGAAAACTCGGCTTATACATGAGTATATATGGCATACAATTGTTTATAAAATACATATTAGGGGCTGAGCACCGGTGGCATAGTGGTTGTGCGCGGGACTGCGGCCCACTGGGATGGAGATTCAATTCCAGCTCCACAGAGCAAAGGCTGGGCCTCCTCCTCCCACCATCTAGAGCAGTGATACCCCCCACAAAAAAAAAGATATATATTGTAAATATACATGTATTTATATTTTCTACCACGAATAAAATGTCAATCTACCTTATATAATTCCCAAGAGTATAGCCTAAAACTCATGGAACAAGTATATAAAATAAGGGTGCCCCTCTACTGACAATCTCTAAAACTTGCAACATTAGGTTGAATCTCCCTAGAGAAGAGCATCGTGCTTGGCATAGCAGAGGAGCCGAGGAAAAAGGGGAGCTCAATGAGATGAATCGACACAGAAGCTACAACCATGAGCTCACCCACAATTGAGGAAGCTTCTCCTGTCCAGAGGGTTGCTATGAGTTATGACAGCCTTGATGGCACCTTGATGGCAAGTCCGCTTAAAGGCTGACAGGTGCTTTGGCTATATGGAGGAAGAGCCAGACGGAAAAGAACCTTGAGTGCTGAGCCCCGGTGGCGTAGTGGTTGTGACTGCAGCCCACTGGGACGGAGGTTCAATTCCAGCAGTGGGGCTGGGCCTCCTACTCCCACCACCGGAGAGCAGTAATGCCCACAAAAAAAAAGAAAAAAAAAAGAACTGAAAAAATATCTGAGAGGCAGGTTGTATTCTCATTGCTACAAATTGAACATAATGAAATCAGTGTGCTTAATCCCCAAAACAATATGTAATTAATTATATATTGTGAAATATTTCTTTAAAAAAAATTCATTTCTAATGACAAATAAGTGAAATTTGGGGGCTGAGCCCCGGTGGCGTAGTGGTTGTGCGCGGGACTGCGGCCCACTGGGATGGAGGTTCAATTCCAGCAGTGGGGCTGGGCCTCTTACTCCCACCACCGGAGAGCAGTGATGCCCCCAAAAAAACAAACAAAAGAACCTCGACTTTTCTTTATGTTTTCATTACTTTTACCTAACACAAAGCCTCTGGAGACAAGCAGAAGCTCGACCGCTGTCAAACACAGAGGTTCCTGGACATGGACACTTAAGTTAAAACAGCCGACAGTGAGAGAAGGCTCACATCAAACCACAGGACTAGGAACTCCTCGCCTACAGCGCAGACTCAGAGCTTACATCCAGACATGCTTTTAGACAGAAATGTCCAACAGAGCCACAACCTGCTCATCACAAACACGTCACTTCCACTAACAGAGAGCAACAGAAGAGGAAGACTGTGACCTGTCAAAGGCAGGAAGTTTGTGAAAGTCAAAAAATTCAGCAGAGCCCCCTGAGATTCAGCTCTGACAGGACTCACGGTGTTCTGATGAAGACAGTCTAAGTTTCCAAAATTAGCACAAACTTCACAGAATTCTACATGCAATACTGAGCATAAATTGTAGTTTGTGGTCAAATAATGGAAATGCGCTTAACACCCAGTGTTTACATGCAAAAGAAAAATGCTGCAGAAGTTTCATCTAAAACAGTATTTCATGCCCTCCCCGAACATACCTTATCGCCATCCATAAACCTTTGTTTTTCTGTGATATTTAAAATTTCTACAGGGACATCGAGTTCTGATCTTGACTCATAGGAGATGCTCCCATCGTCATTGCTGACAACCCGCCCCTTGCGGCCAGTCATCTGCAAAGGTAAACCACGCCTGCAGTCAGAGGGGTTGGCTGGGTTGAAGCAAGCTCACTAACCATACCCTGAAAGAGGCTCACTCTCAGGGTTGCAAAGTAACCAGGAAAACCTGTATTCCCAAGGAAAGACGGGCCCAGGCTCTCACGGCACTTACCTCTGCAACGTTCTCAGGGCCTCCCAGTTCATCAATAAGTTCATCCAGGGTATTGGGAGGCAGGTCCTCTGCTAATTTTTCTAGTTTATCGAGTAGATCTTTCTTCATCTGCTGGGCTCTCTCCACGGCATCCTGACTTGTTATAAGGCTGCTGTTGCTATTGCTGTTGGCTGGAAACAGCACATTGGATAAACGTCAGTGCCACGCTCGCCCACGCCGCAGACAAAGCCCTTTCCTTGCACATGCATACCTGGTGTGCTGTTAGGAGCGGGCGAAATAACAGGCGTCGATGAAAAACTAGGTCGCTTGGATCCAAGACCAGACGCTAATAAGGCACTTTGGATAGAATCTGGATCTATGCTTTTCTTCTTTTTCTTATCTTTGCTTTTCTTGTGGTCTTTCCTGATTAACCACGGGTCTGAAAGTGAAGATGATCCCGAGTGTCACAACATGTGTAAAGATACCACTTATGACTTCTTCAAAGGAACAACGTCGACTCCTTCATTAATACCGATTTATGATTTGTGGGCCATTATCAACTACTGCTGTCCAGCATGCCTGCACCTCCTAGAGGACTGTATTACAAGTACACCAGACCAAGGGCAACACATCACATATTATGGGTCAAACCTCAAGAAGACACGCTTGGCACTTGTCACCAAACAGAATCCCAAGGATCATTTGCTCTCCACCACAAAGAAAGTTTTTCTGCCCACATAGAAGAAGCACACCAGTCTGTGTGATCATGAGGTGTCAAAGGGATATCAGGCATGAAAGACCCAGGGCACAAAAATAACACCAATGTGAATGAGAGGGAGTGTAGGGTGAAGACCCAAAGCCCATGTGTAGACAATTGGACATCCCCTTATAGAAGGATCGATCACAAGGAAGAGAGGAGCCAGTTAGGGTGCAGTATAGCACCAATGCAACCTACAACTTTCCTCTTAATACTTTAATGCTCCTCCGCCCCCCACCCCATCGTGACCCTAAGTCTATCTCACAAACATGACTATACCGAGCATATACACTTCCTGACACAGATAAGGGCTAGAAAACAGGGAATTCCAAGACAGATTAAACCCTTCAGGACCAATGAGAGTATTGGTACCAGGAGGTTAAGAGGAAGGTTGGGGGAGGATAAAGGGGAAACTTATCACAATGTCCTCCCAGGGAGACAGACAACAGAAAAATGGGTGAAGAGACACAGTGGTCAGTGTGAGACACGAAAAAAAAAAAATATATATATATATATAAATTATCAAGGGTTCTTGAGGTAGGGGGGACAGGGGAATGAGCTGATACCAGGGATCAAATAGAAAGAAAATGTTTTGAAAATGTTGACGGAAACGTAAATGTACTTGACACGATGGATGGATGGATACATGGATAAGAGCTGTGCCCCCAATAAAATGATTTAAAATAAATAATAAAAATATTTTTCTTTCTTTTTTTTTTTTTTAGGCATCACTGCCCTAGTGGTGGGAGTAGGAGGCCCAGCCTTTGCTCCTGTGAGCAGGAATTAAATCTCCATCCCAGTGGGCCACAGTCCCGCGCATAACCACTACGCCACCGGGGCTCAGCCCAATATTTTTCTTTTTTAAAATCATTTTATTAGGAACTCTTACAAATAGTCCAACAATCCATAATCCAATGAGATTAAGCATGATTATACAATTAGCTGCTACTCAAAAAGACTTTTAAAATACCCTGTCTAAAGCCTAATGCACGGCGGCAGGTTGCCTGCTCTCTCCCTGGTAGCTGCTGTTCAGGTGCACTTACCATCTTCATCGTCCTCACTGGACTCATCTCTAAACGGGTTGAAGTCGTCATCGTCTCCGGAACTCATGTTCTTAGAGCTCTCATAGTCACTTTCATTATCCGAGGCATCGGACTCACTGCCACTGTCGTCAGAACTGCTCCCCGCCAGGCCACCCACTTTTCGTGCTTTCTTGGCTTCTCGAGTTATTTCTTCACCTGCCACCAAAATCAAAACAGGAGACTCAGACACACTTATTCTAAAGATTCAATCAAGATCCCATGTTTAGCTCTGGAGCTCCTACAAGACACATTCAATTATTCCTCAGATTAGACACATTAAGGAGAGATTCAAGATGCACTGTGAGTATACTATAAAATATATCCTAGAGGTAAGGTTTGTAAGAGAACCCACAAAATATTGTTAATAGAATAATTATGTAGCCGGTTGTGGGAAGTAATTACATATGTGTACACAAAATGCGTACAGCCTGAGAAACTTTATGCTACTGGCACTGGCACTGTGATAGGGGGACTGAAGAACAGACACGAATGCTTAGGAACCGAAATTCATCAAACCTTAGTTTTATTTTATTTTTTTTTGGGGGGGGGACACATCACTGCCCTCTGGTGAAAGTGGGAGGCCCAACAAAGCTTAGTTTTAAAGGCTATCCAAATAAGATGTTGATTTGATCATATTTAATATTCAGAAATGCTATGTGGAATGAAAAAAAAATCAATATAAACGCATAGAACATTTTATCTATCAAGAGTGAGAATGAAACTCAGAAAAGGGAAATAGAATGATAATGATATGACCATTTTAAGAAGCCACTGATTCTGAGGTGCACAGTATTTTACTCCATTAAAACAAAAAATAATATCCATTAAACTATGACAGCCAAGCCATTTCAGGTATTTTAAAAATGTGAGCACATGTAAGCACATCTTTTTTAGGAGGAAGAAAGTGAGGTTAAAGCACAAAGGACTGCATTGAAAACTCTGAACACCTCAAAAAGAAAAAAGAAAAGAAAAACCTCCATATACAGAAACACGATCTTTGCAATCTAATGCACAAAAGCACCATTTTATAGAAATCGCCTAAGAAAAGGCCTTGGTATCAGCGAGACACCGACTCAGGTGTGGCTCAGAACACAGGGCAACAATGAGGTTACTGATTTGCCCTCTGCGAAGAGCGTGAACACCCACTCTGGATGGAAGGGCAGCTCTGCCCAAAGAGAGACCCAAGTCTTAGTCCCATCACACGGAAGCTGTATAAAGCCCGGCAAATTCTTGTCTTCTGTGGCAGTGTGCTTTTTCCACAGATCTGGACATCTAAGATCTAATTTCACTTGGTACGTTACACAATACAGCCCATGACAAGTGCTCACTGTAGTGCCAAGCACCAATGATTCAAGCTCTCCTTTACATGGGGTTTTCAGTGTACAGTCAACAGTACAGGACTGACATAAACAATGGGCAACCACTTGCCTCAATGAGGGCACTTCTCCCTGAGTGGAGTAAGAGACCAAACATTACTCACCTTTCCGCTTCTTCGTTTTGTTTTCTTTACAGGGACTGTCCCTTGGCGAACTGTTGTTACTTGGAGCTGTCAAATCGATTCCCAGCAAACTATAAAGTTTTTTCCTGTCTGGAGCAGGGAAGTGCTTTTCAATGAGTGACTGCAACACTCCTCTGTGAGTGAGAAACAAAGCAGTGAAGCTAGTGGACTTTCTGCAGAATAAAACGTTCTAACATCTTATTGAATATGCTCCATAAACGTCAACTCCCGTCATCCACCCACTTCCATCATGCCAATCCTGTCTAAAGCAACCCTGTAAGTCAGAGAAGCGCTAGCATGAACTTCTAAGGCTAAGTCTTCCTGCAAATTTTTATAAAAGCAGATTGCCTCATTTTGCTACCACACAGCAGGTGGCAGATTTAAATTGCAGTTAGCAGCTTAATAATAAGCCTCTGTGCCAACATTAAGGCTAGGCATCTTACATATTTTTCCTAAGCCTTACCTGTCCGGCAGACGAATGTGAGCCACATGCACAGTACCTAGATTGCCTAGTAGTTATGCTAAATCGTGAAGTGCTTAAGGAGCTAATTGTAGTCATCTAGCTTATCTCCATCAACAGATCATTTCTATATGTAATGTGTGAGAAGTGTTGCACCCCCCACCAAAGGAGGTCTTTGAAAGCTGGTGTCTGCATGTTTGGGCACACTAGCTCGGAAGGGGAGGAAGAGGGGAAAGGTGCCACTAATAGTTAAATGGGACAGTACTGGGCACTCAGTACAGTGAAACAAGACTAGGAGGGGAATGTCTGGCTTTTCAAAGAAGTTTCCAGTAACAGCAATATGAAAAGGAGCCACCGGAGGCATTGTGACAGGATGGAGGCAAAGGCTAATTTGCTACTTTTACCATGAGTTAAATGTGACTGTTGAGAGAAACACACTTGGAAAAAAACAACTTAAGACACTTTTTTGAAGGCTTCCTGCATACCTCATAAATATTTCAAAAGTCTTTATTCGGCTCTATGATTGAGTCAATGGTTTCTGCTCTTATGGATAATACTGTTTTACAAGTGGCACTTGCTCCTAACACTGTGTAACCCACTAAGATTAACCCAATAAAAACACCTAACCACAGAGGACTGTGGGGTCCCTGGCTCCTGGTTTCCAACCAATGGAAATGCATTCTGAAATGGTAAAGAGGGGAGACTAGACACAAAGACGCTATCACTGAAAAATTGCTGCGAGCTAATGTCAATTTTATAAGTAAAATCTCAAAACCAAAACACATTACTTGGCAGTTGAAACAAAATCATTCAATTCTCCTCCACCCTCTTCCAGGGCTTCTAATGTCCTGGCTTCTCCTGTAGACTGCAGGCCAATTACGACACACTAAAGCAAACAGAAAACACAAGATTGGTGAGTCACCTAAGGGTAGAATTTGGGATTGTAGGGTACACACATACACTAGAAAAATAAATGTTTTCAAAGGGCTGGCGGCAACATTACCCTCCCCCCCCCCCAAATTTTATTCTAATATTAGGTAAGAGGTTTGCATTTCACATCTTCAACTTTGACTCAACAATTTAAACTAAGCATCCAAACCTGCTTACCCTTCCCTGGTTCCCTGATTTTTTCCCCCCACTGTGGAGACTATCTTCCATTCTACCTGAATGAACACTGGCCAACAAGATAGGCTCTATCTTCCCTCCCCTTGAAAACTCTTTTCAGCTGGGAAAAACCCTGAAGCCTCATAAAGCTGTTATCATTTTCTATACTCATGTATAATCCGAGTTTTTCAGCACATTTTAATGAAGTTTTTGTGGTAAAATTAGTTGTTTGGCTCATATTCGAGTTGGCTTATAGTCCAGTATATATGGCAGTTTAAATTGACAAAAAATAAAGGACTAAAATTCCAGGTATTATTAGCAGTTACATCTATGGATGGTAAAACTAAACAAATGTTTACTTCTTATACTTTGCTTTGTAAAAATTCCCTATAGACAAATGTTAGTGACATTTTTTTTAAAGTCCTTCCACCCCAAAACAGTCGGATTACATTATTACTTTTACAGCTATCTTTTAGAATGTCCAGGATTTCGAAATAGTATGCCTCAACGCTCCCAGAGAATAAACCACCTAGGAACAATTCTGTTAAATATCCTCTTCAACAACTTACTTTCCCATTCTTGATTTCTTCTCGAGCCAGTTGTACAACCCTTTTAACTTTGGATGCTATACACAAATATTTGAAAAACCTCTGGTGTGCAGACCAAAACTGGCCCCACATGGATTTCTTCATCCGCTGCTCAGCGTCAATCAGATCTGCGGCTTGCTGAAATCGCTCCCTGGCAATCACCCACTGCAGAGGCAAAAGCACATTGATATGGCCTATCTTTGAGTGGGAGCTAATAAAATAGGACAAGTCAACTACAATAATGGCAAGTACACTAAAGCTTTAAGACTGATGTAATAGGGCATCTATAGAAAAAAGCGTTAAGGGACCGAGGGAAGATGGCGGCCAGATAGGAAGCCCACGCCCGGAGCTCCTGGAGATCGAGCCTTGTAGTGCCAAAAACTTTTTAAAAGGGAAAAAAATAAAATAAGACTAAAACAAAAAAAAAGAAAAAAGCGTTAACTCATTTAGTCTTTTTCAGAAACATTGTGATTTTAAGAATGATGCATGTGAAATAAATGGTACTTTCTATCAACTGATTTAACACAATGGAAACCTGGAAAGCACTGTTCAAAAAGAGTATCAACATCAGAAATGTAGTCCAAAGACTTCACCTTGGGTAAACTGACTCACTCATGGGTGTGACTGGGCACATTACAGCTAGCAGGAACTTTAAAAAGCACGCTCACCAGCTTGACTGCTTTGTTATACATTTTGACATAGCTCTGAGAGAGAAGGACTTCCTCGATTTTG
>PVJH01015801.1:29717-52467 GCA_004026705.1 Nesogale talazaci
GTTCATGTAGGCCATGTTGCGTGGTTCAGAAGCACCTGGGGGGAGGGGGGGGGGGGGAGTCCCAAGATGAAACATTCTGGCTGAAACAACCTTGAAACGTCCCTCCCGAACACACTTGACCACTTACTTACCAGTAGCACTAGCATACACAACCCTGGCTTTCGGCAGTTTGTTCTGAAGCTCCAAGACTGCCAAACCCGTCTTCGTTGGCTTTGAAGACCCAACAGGACATAAATTCTTTGCTTTATGACACTCATCAAACACGATCTGCATGAAATGAGTTATGGAAATGCCAACGTTCAGGAAGCGGTCACTTTTACTTCCCTGAGGCCTTGGAAACATACACGAGCTTTGAGGAGAGGTGGCCTTGGGATCATCCAAGAGTGCTGACGAAGCAACCAGCGGGTAACAATCCCTTGGAATCAATTTGCTAAAACAAGGCACATCCAAACCCCAGTTTTGTCAAAGTTGAAATATTTTGCTCTATTTGCCTCAAATGCTTTCCGGTCATCTTAATAAAAACAGTAAGTGAAATCTTTTGGGCGCTTGTCCTTGACCTACTTCCCTTTTCTTGGCCCAGAGAACTGACTAAACTTGGGAGGTCTAAAATGAGAAATGGAATTCTTAGGACAGCGAAAAGGGTCCAGCACACTACCCAATGAACTGTCCACCACAACACTTGCTGCAAAGGATACAACTCCATCGAAGTCATCTCCGCACCAATGTAGTAGCTGTTTTAAGCGAGTTTTGTATTTACCACCGGACTGACTTTCACCAATAAGTGAGGAATAGGTAGCAAAGATGACACCCTTTTTGACACTGCCATTGTGTTTGGAGGAAATTTTTCCATATTTAAACTGAAATAGAAAATAAAAGAATTTCATGAAAATGACTTTCTGAAATGTTTCCAATGTAGCAGAAAAGCTTCTACAGCAAGAACTTTGAACTAGCTTGATCTTTGGTAGGCTTCTTGAGAAATAAAAAATCTGCTAAAATTATTGCCTAAATTTCACTGACAGGTGTATTTATACCTCTACGTGGCACAGAAAGCTGGCTTTCACGACATCCAAGTCTCAAAACCAAAAAACCAAACTCAGTCCATCGAGTTTACTGATACAGTGACCCAACATTTTTTTTAAAAAAATCTACAATCTAAAAAGGATGAAAATTTTTACAGAAACTTAGCTATTAGAAAAAAGGGTGGTAGGGCTGAGCCCCGGTGGCGTAGTGGTTGTACGCGGGACTGCGGCCCACTGGGATGGAGATTCAATTCCAGCTCCAAGGAGCAAAGGCTGGGCCTCCTACTCCCACCACGAGAGGGCAGTGATGCCCGCCCCCCCCCAAAAAAAACCCCAAAACAAAAAATAAAAAAGGGTGGTGGCTATCGAGCCCAGAAGCAACAAAGCTCACATGGAAGCAGCATACTCGTCTGTATGATCTCCAAGGGTCAAAGGGAGCAGATATCAAGCATCAAAGAACAAGAATACATCACTATGAATGAGGAGGAGAGCACGATGGGGTCCCAAGGCCCACTTGTGGACAACTGGACAACATCTTACAGGGGAGTCGTGGGGAGTAGACAGGCCAGTCAAGGTGCAGTGAGGGGCAATGAAGCATACAACTTTCCTCTAGTTCTTGAAGACCTCCTCCCCCAAACTATCTTTGACCCAACTCTACCTTACAAATCCAACTGGACTGGAGGAGGTACACTGGTAGAGATGGGAACTGGCGATATGGGGAACCCAGGACAGAAGAACCCTCTGGGACCAGTAGTAAGAGTGGAGCTACTGGATGGGTGGGAGGGAAGGTGGGGTAGAGAGGGGAAGCCAACTGCAAGGATCCGCACGTAACCTCCTTTCGGAGGGACAGACATTAGAGGAGTGGTCGAGGGGAGACACGGGGCAGTGTGAGATAAGACAAAACAATAATAATTTATAAAGTATTGAGGGTTGGTGGGGGAGGGGGGAGCAAGGATGAAGGGGAAAGGATGAGAAGCTGATGTCAAGTAGAAAAGCAGGTATTTGGAGAATTATGACGGCAGCAGGTATGTGAAGGTGCTTGGCACAATATATGTATTTATGGATTTTTGAAAAGTAATGTATGAGCCCCCAATAAAATGATTAAAAAAAGAAAAAAGGGTAAAGGGGCATGCTATTCCGTCTAGTAGCATTTAACATATACCTACTTAGACCAAACTTCATAACTCAATACTAAGGGAATTATCAATAAGGAATACAATTAATTAATGAGGCGTTCTTTTTCAGAGCATGTCTAGGTACAATTTACATGTTCTTAGGTCTTTAACAGTTTGTGATCAAGCAAGACATGCACTGTAACTACCAACTCACTCAGAGATCATGTCCAAAACAGCAGAAAAGATCCAGCTACAATGACCAGCCCAAGGGCCCCAGTAAAAAGCAAATCACCCTTCACGTAATGGGGACGGTGGGGAGTCATCTGCAGGGACCCTGAGCACCACAGGCGTCACAATAAAGACTTGCCGAGTGAATGTTAGCATTCTAGTCACAGTAAACTCTTTTTAGGTGAGAGTTTACAAAGCAAAGCAAGTTTCGTTTCAACAGCTTACATACACTTTGTTTTTAATGAGATGCACATACTTCACTACTACTCCTGTGAATACAAGCTCAAGGACTGGTCTCAGGTCTCTGGTATGTAGACGGCCATCTCTGAACCACTCCCAGAGCACAACCCATTTTTTGCATGTGAACAATGCACCCTTTCCACGCACCCTGGTCAGTTTGACTGAGTGACCTGTCCGAAATTAGTTCAGAGACAAAAAGTAAAACAAAGCTGACAGCAAGGAACAGGACGATTTTGTGTGCTGTTCTGGAAGCACTTCCTGCCATTTTAATGATGCAGGGTAAATGCAGGCACAACAGAAAGGTACCTATTTTTATAGGAATCACTCTTAATAGCTTTACTCACAGTCAATCATCCTCTGAGGTAGTAACTACAACCATTTCCAGATCACAGGTGAATCACTACTTACAGAGGGACCAAATGAAGAGAATGTCTCCATACCTTATTTAATGAGTGGACCAAAATGTTCTTTGCACCAATATCCCGCAAGTCTCTTTCTGCATCATACTTTAAGTCATTTGAAACACTGAACCTGTCACCAAAATAAGAGATGAATTAAAATTTCATCCTTTTAGCACAATCTGGTGAATAGAGACAAACCTTGATATTTCAAAAATAGACCGACTTGCTCAAACCCATTCCACAGAAAGAGAATGATTCTCAGACAGACATTTCCATAGCCGCCCTCGGACCCTTACCATAGTGCTCTTTTTCTACTCAGCAAGTAATTCTCATAGATGATGCCGGCGATGGTCCGCCCCTTCCCCACACCAGCACCATCCCCTATTAAGAAGCCCGCTCGATCTCCATTCGGTAAGAATGTTTCATGTTGCTGAAAAAGAAAGCATCTTTCAGGTATTTGGCCACTGGTCTTCCGAACATTGATTTAGGAATATGTTGATACTTTTTATAGAAATATACTAAGTTAGTTTTTTGGATGGCCTTGTTCTGTATCCCTTTTTGGTTACCTCCACACATCTCCAGGTAGCTAAGGTTAGCAAAGAAATGAGCTTTCTTCCATACCCCTCCTCATTTTTTACGCCAAAATAATTTAATATTACAGAAAAGTGTTGTGGTAAAACATACAAATAACTTGCTATTTCAATCACTTATGAGTGTACTCGTCAGTAACATTAGTCACTTTCATCATATCAAATACAAAAATCCACACCATGGGCTGAGCCCCGGTGGCGTAGTGGTTGTGCGCGGGACTGCGGCCCACTGGGACGGAGGTTCAATTCCAGCAGTGGGGCTGGGCCTCCTGCTCCCACCGCCGGAGAGCAGTGATGCCCACAAAAAAAAAAAAAAAAAAAAAAAATCCACACCAGGTAAAGATGAGGGGTGGATGGCGGGCTATCATACCAGGACAATGGGGAGAACTCTAGTTCACGCGGTCTTTAAAGGCTGCAGCACGCTATCGTAACAGCACAATGCATTCGAACACCTCCCCAAAGGTGAGGGCATGCAAACCCTTCCTCATTTTCACCCACTGGAGAAAGACTGCTAACAAATATCCCTATCGTTATATATGTTCTTAAAGAATGGTTTTATGGCATAAATCTGCAGGCTTAAACTGTGAGATCAAAGAATTTATGTATTTCTTGTCCAGTGAATTACAGTGAAATGACATTTCTCTAAGTACATTCCTCACAACTATATTGTCTTCCTTTCTTTCTTTTTTTTGGGGGGCGGGGGGGGCATCACTGCCCTCTGGTGGGAGTGGAAGGCCCAGCCTTGCTCCTTGAGAGCTGCTGCTGGATTTGAACCGCCAGCCCAGTGGGCCGCAGTTCCGGACTCAACCACTACGTCACCGGGGCTCTGCCCCAAAAGTATGTTTATTTTTATTTTTTTGGCATCATTGTCCTCTGGTGGTCGTGGGAGCTACCCAGCACTGCTCTTGAGAGCCGCCACTGGATTTGAACTGCTAAGCCCGCAGTCCTGTACTCAACCACTTACGCCACCGGGGCTCAGCCCATCTTCTTTTATTTTCAATCCTTCAAATTTCTATGACGTTTTCACAAGTTGTTCATGCAGAGGCAACTATTTTGACTTAAAAAGACTATTTTGCATGGACTTAAATGAAATGATAAAGACTGCAACAAATACAGTAATTTTAAATATGTCTGTCTACCTGAGCAGCATATGTAATTGCTTCAAGTTGTAAAGCCGATAACCAGCCGTTGTCAATGGTTTCTTCAGATATGGATGTTTTGTACCAAACATCTGGAGGAGTAACGCTGGATAAAGAGCTCGTTTCCACAACAGCATCAGGGTGACGTAGGCCAATTTTTACTAAATGAAAAAGTTTATAGTATTTGGTGTTATTATAAATAGCATTCCTAATTTAATTACAAGATACAGTATTTTTCTTTCTATAACAGAAAAATGTGGCCAGTAAATTAACTATATTCTCAGGGCGTGCTATAAAAATGTAACTTACAGGGCTGAGCCCCGGTGGCGTAGTGGTTGTGCGTGGGACTGCGGTCCACTGGGATGGAGGTTCGATTCCAGCTCCACGGAGCAAGGCTGGGCCTCCTACTCCCACCACCTGAGGGCAGTGATGCCCTCCCCCCCCCCCAAAATAAATGTCACTTATAGAGGAGGCTGGATGGCAAAAGACCAGCACAAGAGAAAGATGAGGCTTTCTACTGCCACAAAAGAGCCACTATTTGGCGGGGGCGGCCCAAGGGGGGAGGAAAAACATAGCCACTATTCATAATTTTTGTGTGTGTGTGGCATCTCTACCCTGTTGGGAGTAGGAAGCCCAGTCTTGCTCCTGGAGAGCTGCTGCTGGATTTGAACCATCAACCCTGTGGGCTGCCGTCCCGCATACAACCACTATGACACCAGGGCTCAGTCCTCTATTCATAAAGTTTAAGGTGATATTTACCACCTTTGCATTGTTTGAAAAAGGGATGGGGAGAGGAAGAGAGGAGAGGAGCTGATACCAGGTAGAAAAAAAATGTTTCCAAGATGATAGCAATGTATATACAAATGTGCAACTTGATACAACGGATAGATGAATTGTTGTATGAGTCCCAAAAAAACAATTAAGGAAAGCACAATGCCATCTGTGCAAAAAGGGGGATACGGTAAAACACCAACCTTATTCCTATTATCTGATTCTCCCTCATATCATAATCCTAGATAAAGGAACTATTTGAATGAATTATTTTAATTCAGTAAAACAATGTGCAATGATTGTTATTTCTTGAAAAATGCCAACTACTAAACAGCAACTAACTTCCTGTATTTTCTATCGTGAAGTACTGAAATGATGGGCAAAAGGGGTCAGGGTCACTATGCTGCTTTCATAAATGCTGTAGAAGCCTCAGAACAACCAGACAATAAGCAAATAAGCAAGGTAAGTTCCAAAAAGTTTGACTTACAAAATCAGTCCGTGGAGCTGGAATCGAACCTCCACCCCAGTGGGCCGCAGTCCCGCACACAACCACTAGGCCACCGGGGCTCAGCCCAATGAGCAGTTCTTTTTTTCTTGGGGGGGGGGGGGATCACTGCCTCTGGTGGTCGTGGGCGCTATCCAGTGCCGCCGCTGATTTGAACCGCCAAGCCCACGGGCCGCAGTCCCGCACTCAATCACTTACGCCACCGGGGCTAAGCCCGCCCCTGTGTTTCTAAATCTTTACTGGAGTAGAAAATTTCATCTTTCTCCCATAGAGAAACTGGTGGTTTTGAACTGTTCATCTTGTGATTATCAGTCCAATGCATAATCCACTACCTCTACACACACACACACACAAATCCACTACACCACCAGGACTCCCGAATTCTAGACATATAGTTATATAATCTGATTGCTCCCATATAACAAAGAAAAATTTTCACTAAGACTAAAAAAACGATTAAAGTATAACTAAAATAGGCCTGAGCCCCGGTGGCACAGTGGTTGTGCGTGGGACTGCGGCCCACTGGGATGGAGGTTCAAATCCAGCAGCAAGGCTGGGCCTTCTCCCCCCACCAGAGGGCAGTGATGCCCCCCCAAAAGTATAACTAAAATAAATAAATCAGTGTTTATACAAAAAGCAGAAAGTTAAAGTGAGAAACGGTGACTTACTTTCAAACAGCACAGGTTGTTTCAGGTTTAAGGTGTTAAAGAGCCCCAGTGGTGTGATGGCTGTGAGTTGGCTTGTGATCTGTACAGCTGGCTATTCGCAACAAAGACTGCTACAGGGGTTTGCTACTAGTCAGCACTGAGTCAATGGCAAGGAGTTTGGTTTTGGTTTGGTATGCAGTTATGAGACATTCACTACCATGAAACACATCTCATGACATGGAGGAATAATCACAAAAGGACAACTAATGTATTGTGTCCACTGCTGTAGGGACAACAAGACAGGGCCAAATTTGGCTTGTAGGGATCCGGTCTGCTGGCCAGGGTGTCCAGACAGCATGGCAGAGCCTGACTGATGACAATGCAACTCGCACTGTTCTGTCTAAGGGTGTATCTGAAGGTCACTTTGTTGGAGAACCTCAAGTGTACTGGTTCTCAACCTTCCTAATGATGTCCTCCCAGATAGGTAGGCATCTCTACCAGAGGGATGAGGAATACTGATGGTAGAGGTTTCTATATACCCCCTGGCCAAGTACCTTAGAACATGGGGGGGAGAAGGGGAGGGCATTAAACCCTGAATCTTCAAGAAGCACATGATCCAGAGGCCATACCAGAAGGATCAGAAACTCCACTAGATAAACTAGACTCTACCTCAAACACACCTGTAACTCAAAGACTTAAGACTGAAATTACATGGTGTGTGAAGCAGCAGAAACCGTTATATACCAAGAGCATTAAATTGTTGGTGGGCAGACCAAAACTTACTTAGTATATCAATGCCCTACTTGCTGTATTAAGATATGTATTACTCTGACAGAGCTGTGATTGACATTGTCAGTGACAATTAATATTAATTTTGTCTGACAATTCTCACTGTATACATTAATTCCAGCCATTTAATGATTTATTTTGAATAAGTAATGCAGTTATTGTGACACAGTTATCCTACACTGGTTCAATCTCCCTCTCTCAACACTGCTTTAAAAATTAGTTCCATGGCTTAATCAATTACACAATTAACACAAGATCTTATTCTTCAGCGAGATGACTGCCATTATTCTCCACCATAAATTCACAAGGAGGTCTCTAAAGGGAGCAAGAGGCAAGTAAAAAGAAACAAAATCCAGGAACAGATTTGGAGCTCACACTTAATCCTAGCTCTACTCTTAAAAAGAGTTAATTCTTACAACATGGCCCTGCTTGATACTCACCCTCATGAAGGGAACACAGAAAATATGAATTATAACAAAGTGTGGTGAAGAAATTAGATGGTGCCCAGCTAACAGATGGAAGAAGCACACCAACATCCATGACTCAAGTATTAGAAATGATATAATCCAAAGCCGAAGGAGAGAATAGTAACAGAAATGAAAATGTGAGATTCTGGCTTGCAGAGGGCTATGGATGACAGTTGATGCCCAAGATAAATTTGCAAGATTTACATAGAATAGAAGTGATTTCTCCCTATCCCTAGTTGAGGGATGGGAATAAACTGATTAAAGAACAGAGTTTAATGAAGACGTGACTGTAGGAGGTCAAAATGATAAACCTGGGGGCTTAGCCCCGGTGGCATAGTGGTTGTGCGCGGGACTGTGGCCCACTGGGATGGAGGTTCAATTCCAGCAGTGGGGCTGGGCCTCCTACTCCCACCACCTGAGAGCAGTGATGTCCCCCCAAAAAAACAGTAACAAAAACAAAATTATAAACCTGACTTGAACAGTTAAAAAACCTTGTCACTCAGGCTGAGCCCCGGTGGCGTAAGTGGTTCAGTGCGGGACTGCAGCCTACGGTCTTGGGTGTTCAAATCCAGTGGCAGCTCTCAGGAGAAGCGCTGGGTAGCTCCCATGTCCACGAGAGGGCAGTGATGCAAACACAAACACAAACACGCACACACGCACACACACACAACCCTTGTCACTTGATCCCTTACTCTGATATACTTTGGACTGGACTGATTTTTTTGTCCTGTCCCCTCACCCCCCTCATATTGGGATTTGTCTCTGATGAATTTTTGCCACTGTGGGTAGCCCTCTTGAATTTTTGTTTCATGTTTTTTTATTTGTTTTGAGGGGGGCATCACTGCCCTCAGGTGGTGTGGGAGCTACCCAGCGCTGCTCCTGAGAGTCACCACTGGATTTAAACCGCCAAGCCCATGGGCCACAGTCCCCCACTCAGCCACTTACACCACTGGGGCTCAGACCCTGTTTCTTGGTGTTTTTTTTGTATAGAAAATCCAGGATTGATGAACCTATGGAGACAAGTAGAATGTGGGTTCCTGGAGTGGGGGTAGGTATGGTAAGGGAGGGGTACACAGGAGTTGAACTTAAGAAGTTCAAGGAAAAAAATGTTTTGAAACCAATTATAGTAGCAATCATACAATCTGCTTAATGTGGGTAAACTATGGAATGGTATGACATCTGTAATTGCTCCCAATAAAATGTGGTTTTTTAGGGAGGAGAAAAGATAGATTCACTATTCACAAGTCTACAATTCACTAAGATTTTAGAAGCATTTCTCATTGGAACAAAATGAACTTGAAAAAGAACTTAGTCTAAAGTTTAATCTCAGTTAATGTCTTTAACTCAAAACAAAGTTCTAAAGTCCTAGGGGTTGGGGTGAAGGTGGGGTGAGATAAACTTTCACTGAAACAATTTTAAACACTTTTAACAGTGTCCAGCCACATGTAGGCAGGGGAAAGTATAAGGTTTACATCTATTTTGTTAAATCCCACGCTGTACATACGTTTTATTGGCATATACTCTGCATAGGTTTCCGCGTGACCCATTTCATCTTCATCTTCCTCCTCTGGTTCATCATCTTCTTTCACAACAGGGACTTTCTAAAACATAGAAAGGGTAGAATGAACCCAAATCCAGAGACTATAGGCCGAACCCAAACCCAGGGTAACGCTTGCATAGGCACAATCACAATTCTCGAGCCTGGGAAGCGCCACAGACCTCGACACAGCCCACTATCTAGTGTCACATGTGCAGGCCCCATTTTGTCCACGGCAAGTACAGAGTACCCAGACCGAACTCTGCCAACAGCCACCACCACCTCCAGCCACTTTCTCCTTCAAGACTGCCTGTCTGACATGCAAAACTCTCTCTGCCAGGGTAATTGCAGCCCCAGGACTGAAAACATCAAGGTACGGAGAGAAGAGGGGGGTTAGCTTCAATAGCAAACCCCTTAAGTCAGGTTCACAGGATTATCCTTGCTGAGCACCCCTCCCCATCTGTTTTCCTTCCCACCAACCCTGAAGCCCAAATTCCAAAGGACACTGGAATTCAAGGGGTCATTCTTGACCAACACATCTTCAGAGGCTGTCATAAATGGGATCAGGATCTAAGTCAGTTGTAGTCAGGTTTTAAGAGGGAGGAAATGTGTTCGTGAGGAACTTTTTTTTTCTTCTTAATTTACTGCTCGAGGAGCTATTGTGTAAGAGAATCTGGATGTCAGGGCTTCTATGTATTAGTAACAAACTCAGTTTTTTCGTCCAAAATACTGTTCATGCCAAACAAAATAGACCCACCACCTGGTTTAGGCTGCCAGTTGGCAATTTCTGACAGCCGTGTCCAACACAGAGCTTTGGGTACACTACAGGACTGGACCGCAAAGGCCAGCACAATGTGAGTCGTCTTAAAAAGTTAGTGGAATATTCCCTATCTTTTCACTGTATTTTCCCACTAACTTTTAGAAGATTCCTAAATATTATGCTTCTTGAAGAAAAATGTATTCTGATGCCTCCAAAAATATAAATCCCAAAGCAGTTCAGCACACAAGCATCACATCAACTGGGCACTGCCAGCATTGACTTCTGGTTCCCCGGTGCCACCTCCGTGCAAGAGGCTCTTGAAGATCATGCAGCCTCCAGTCCCACGTCCTGGCAAACCTTCAAGATGGTTCTGTGCAGTCCTATCTTAATTCCTTTTCAAATCTTCACCCTTTAGCAAATCCTTTGAAAAACTCCCAAATTTAGCCTCTTATTACACCCTTTCTGAATTGTTTACTCGACTACTAGCCTGTCTTACCCCACTCCCAACCCTGTCCACCCAAAATCTATTAACAGGTCACTACCCTTCAAAGTTGTTCAGTTCTGCTATCTTAACAGAACCAGGATCTATCATTCTAAAAATGTTCTCCAGGCAAAGTATCCTGGGTTTTGTCACTTGTGCAGCAGTCTCCACCTCTGTGCCCATGCGTCAGCTCTCTCTCCCTAAAATGTTCTTTCCAAGTTTCTTCATAATCAAAACCAAATCAGGCTTATACTTTCATAAAATATTATCTACCCAAGCTATCCTGGGTCCCAGAGATCTCACTTCCTTACAAACTCATAACTGGTATTATGAGGAGCACACTGTACTTTGGACATACCTCATGTAACTACTTAACCCACATGGTAGGTAAATGTCATGAAAACCATGCAGTACATTTCTTGTAAAACTCAGTACAGGGAGTACGTATACCAAACAATCATTAAATAAATACACTCAATCAAATAATCAATTTCAAAAACACAAGGGGAAAAAAATTTTAGCTTATGCTATCACACCTTAAAAATACACAATGACATTGTAGACCTTACACTAAATAAATAACTACTAAGTATTTATGATTAACTCCATGCTGTTTTGGCTTATTTCTGATCTGTCAATTCAGAATAAAAAGATGTCAGCATTGCATATAGCTGCATGCCACCAAACATCAGTATGTTTTATGTACTCCACATCTGTTTATCCAGTGAGGTTTAAGGCTTGCTTAATCCTTTAGTTTAAGTAGGCAAGTGGCTTACCTAGAAAAAATTTTCCTAAGGGTTGTTTCACAGTACTTTTAGTTCCATGTAAAATTACAGGCTGAGTTTTCTGAAACTCACCATGGTCGGAGAAAAACTCATTTTCATGTCATTTATCCATATTCTTGCTACTTCTTTATTAGAAGAATCTTTCTTTACTGTACCATTGCTTACATCAGCTGAGGAGGGAAAGAATTTACACTTTAGAACAAGATCATAACTTTTTTTCCAGTTGTTTAAGTTTTATGCTTACCTATTTCACAAATCGAAGAGTACCGTTGTCCAAGAAGACGGTAGTCTTCATCATACCATCTTAAATTAAATATAAGGATGAAAATATTCAAGTAACATAGTCACCAACCACATATTTGTGAGTATTCTTTTACCTCCCATACCCTTTTTATAGTTTTGTAACTCAGCAAACCCTTAGACACCATTATGACCTCGCACTCACTCTCCCTCATCTGTATGATGTGACCCCTGTAGTTATCATGTCCTTGCTCTAAGATTTTTGAATGTTCTCTTCAATTTTTTTTTCTCTTCAAATTTTAAAAATAAGTAAAAGAGGGCTGAGCCCCAGTGGCGTAGTGGTTGTGCGCGGGACTGCGGCCCACTGGGACGGAGGTTCAATTCCAGCAGTGGGGCTGGGCTTCCTACTCCCACCACCGGAGAGCAGTGATGCCCAAAAAAACAAAAACAAACAAAAAAACAAGTAAAAGAAAAAAACATTAAAGTAATGTATTAAGGCACCTACAACATAACTAGACAGTATAGTACAGGCAGCAAAAACAGGAGAAAAGTACTACTTTGGAACAATTCACTTAAAGACCTAATTAAAAGCAAAATCTTATGTTATCACAAGACACTCGACCTACCTAATTTGAGGATACCAACTTCTCAAGCAAAAAAAGAAGCGAATTCATTTTATGCAGAGAAAAATTAAATTCTAAGCGCCTTATGTTTCTTTCTTCAGAAGAAAAATCCAAACAACAAACCCTGTTGTTACCTACAGTGGTTCTCAAACTATTTAAAGATATAGCAATGGAATTCTGGAATCCAAAAGCAAACTGGGCTAACTATATCAGAGGAAGGGGGAAAGGCACTTGAATAAAAATGGCAGATCCATAGATCCTAATGAAATGCCGCCTCCTCTAACCACTGAGCACCCACAAATCCCTGGGGAGCCACAAATCCCCAGATGCAGGCCAGCACCTCAGGTCGGTCCGGGTTACAATTCTGCTCTCTAGAGCAAAAAAAAAAAAAATCATTCTCTTAAGAATCATAAAAATGGACTGAGACTGCCAAAATGATTTCTTAACTGGCATCTATCTGCCAAGTTGTAGTTAGTTGAAAAAATGACCTTGAGAGTATAACTACAGCCATACAGGGCGGATGTTATGGACTCCCAAACAGACAAGTTGAGACTGTCTGCTTCCGTAAAGATCGGTAACTTCACAAACCCTATATAGGGCTGAGATGACTGGGAATTGACAACAGCAGTGTGTTTGGATTTTTCAAAAATATTAGTTAATGGGGGCTGAGCCCCAGTGGCGTAGTGGTTGTGCGCGGGACTTCGGCCCACTGGGATGGAGGTTCGATTCCAGCTCCATGGAGCAAAGGCTGGGCCTCCTACTCCCACCACCTGAGGGCAGTGATCCCCAAGAAAAACAAACCAAAAAAATATATATTAGTTAATGGGCTGAGCCCCAGAGGCGTAGTGGTTGAGTGCGGGACTGTGGCCCACGGGCTTGGTAGTTCAAATCCAGCCACGGATCTCCAGAGCAAGGCTGGGTAGCTCCCATGACCACCAGAGGGCAGTGATGCCCCCATACACATATACATATATATGCATATATATATATGTTATTAAAACTTTTCACCCACAACAGGGAGAGGGCAGCACATCAGAAGAAGAAATTGTCTATTCAATATCCACCACCTCATTCCAAGGAGCACAGGTGGTGAAGTGGTTAAAGCATTGGATTGCTAATAGCTGCAAGGTTGGCAGTTAAAAACCATCAGCCACTCCACAGGAGAAAAACCGTTTCAGAAATTCACAAGGGCAGCTCTGCCCTGGATGTTATGAGTCAGCATCGACTTGATGACAGCTGTTTTCAGTTCTGAGTTACAGTATGTATGTGCTTGAATACATCATTGGGAACATGCCTTGCGTCCACAGAGGTGACACTATCAACAGGCTAGCTCAGGTCAAAAGTAAGGACAAGCCCAGTTCCTGCAATGGTTCCCACTACCTGGATGCTGGAAAAAGAACGGTGATGCAAATTACCTTTGACTTAGTGTAGAGTTTAGCTTTCAGTTTCTAAAGATAAAGCTCAACTACTAAAGTTTGAAATAGTGGAAGACAAAGCAAACAAACCATCTGATTAATTCTTTTCCCCACCCCACCCCCGCCAAAGCTATAGGTGTTAGCAGAGACAGACAATGGCCTGCTGGAGCACTATGAAAATGAAGAGAGAGACTTACTAGCTGCTGTTGCAACCGGCTGAGCAATATTAGCAGGGGGCTTCAGTTTCATGAGCTCATTCAGACTGTTGTTTTTCAAGAGATCCTTCAGTTGCACCTGGTCCTTTGAAGGTGCGGAGGGCACAGCATTTCGGATAGCGGGGGCCGAGACTGAAGGGCGAGTGTTTGCAGTGGTCTGAATAAACTTCGTCAAAGTGATTGTCTGTCTGTTGGTTGTTACAGGCGGTGATTTAGTCATGACAATCGTAGATCCCAAGGTCGGAAGTTGATTTATTTGGTTCAGCACAAATGTCGTAGTAGATGGAGGTTGCGGCTAGAATAGAAAATGGTCACATTATACCACTGAGGAATGTCTTCTCTAACACAGCAGATCAACATGGCCAATCACCTAAAACTGACTTTAATCCTTGGCTATTTGCATATGTCACTGTAAACTAAGTAATTCCCTATATTTGACTGATGGTAAAGCATTGCTGTGAAGTATACTAGTGATATGCCACTTTAAGTAAGCATTAGGGATAGCAAGTATTGCAATAGATTGTCCCAAGCAAGCTGGGATGTGTGGTGGTTGAGCCCATATAACCAAGACTAGGAACAAAAAGAGTCTACAACCCCAGCACTGGCAACTAGATACACCACGGCCAATCTCTCAACCTCCCTGGGTCTGGGCTTCCTGGGGGCTCTATCTGCTCCTTTATCTAGCACTTGATATTGCTGTCAGATATCAATGACAGAGATCGCTAGGGAAACTAGAAAAGCTAATGACACATGTATTACATGCTTGTAAGCAAAGCTACACAGTAGTTCCCTGAATATGCAAAGGCAAAGATGTAAAGGTCTGAGGATAAGAAATCTCTATGACTACAAATACAACTGAGCTGTTACATGCTTAAATCGCTTTCAACACCTTTTCTCCTCAAAGTCTCTCCATGGCTCCTTAAATTCTTAGAGTCAATCACATCTGAACCTGACACTCACTAGGAACGTAGTGCATATTATCACGCTTTTAACGCGCTGAAACACTGACTATATGCCACAGGTGTAAATTAAGGAGCCTGGAGGGCTGGAGGCCTTGGATTGCTAACCACACACCCACCTGTCATTTCATGGGAGAAAGCGGAGGGTGTCTGTCCCCATAAACACAAACAGTCTCAGAAACCGTACGAAGGGCTGCTACAAGTCGAAAGTGACTCAGGGGGCTTAAAAAAATGCCATTTTGTTCTACTTATCTTTCCTATTTATTTTTAGTTTTATCTATCAAGAGTCAAAGAAACACTTTCCCAAGTAGGAAGAAGAGCAGAATATTGGAAAGAGGTAGCAAAACGTAGAACTAGGGATACAAAAAAAAAAAATTTCATTGTGAAAAGTACTCTTACTAATGGCAGGCCTCAATGACTTAAAGTGCCAATGCTTGAACATCGTAATAATATTTAAAATTATTTTCCAATGCATATAATTCATATTTATAAGCCGTGGTGGTGCTATCAGGGAATTGGACTGCAACCTTAAAGTCAGCGGTTCAAATCCATCAGCTATTCTGCAAGAGAAACACAAAGCTATCTTATCCCCAGAAGCATTTGCAAAGTCTTGGAAACCTATACAGGATCTCTGTGTCAGAATTAACTCGACTGCAGTGAGTTGGCAGTCTACTTTGGAGCCCTGGTGGCTCAGTGGGCTGTGCACGGACCACCAACCTAAAGACTAGTTTTTCAAACCCAACAGCTGCTGCACATGAGAAAGATAAAGCTTTCTTTTCTTTTCTTTTTTTAAATTTAGACATCACTGCCCTCAGGTGGTGGGAGTAGGAGGCCCAGCCTTTGCTCCTGGGAGCTGGAATTGAACCTCCAACCCAGTGGGCTGCAGTCCCGCGCACAACCACTACGCCACCGGGGCTCAGCCCCAAGCTTTTTCTTATTAAGATTTTACAGCCTTCGAAACTGTAGGAAACAGTTCTGAACTGTCCTAGAAGGTTGCCATGAATGGCAATGGACTCAATGACTATAGGTTTCATTTGGGATTTGATAGTCTCTTTAAGTGTGCAAGAGCATGATGAAAGTTTGAAATATTGTGAGAATGACATTATGGGACACAAATCGAGTGCACACTATTGCAAAAATGACACAAAGAAGCTTGCTAGGCTCAGTGTTGCCACCAACCTTCCACTTGTTTTAGAAAAGTGCATTAAGCTGTGGGATGCCTATGCAATCCTAAAGTGTGTTAGTAGTGATACCATCTCCGTCATTCTTACCCTAACATTTAACAGTGTTGGCGTAGATACCGTCTCTGGCTCTTGTTTAACAGGAAGTGCTGCTTCAGTCTCTAGTCCTAGTTCTAATGCAAGTGGCACTGACTGCAGAGAAAACAGCAGAGATAGAAATAAAGAATGACGGTGGTGAGTGGTTTTAGAAAGATTTGCATGAATCTTATTAAAACAATATGTCAAGCCTCATAAGCAAACTGAATGTCAAGTCACTAGTAAGAGTATAAAGTAACGGTCTTTACAGGCATAAAATCTTGCCAAGCAACAATGCTCACGTCAGACTCTGATTTTTTGCTTTGAAAGAATACATATCTTGAAACCACAGGAGACTGTCCCCACAAACTACAAAGCAACTAGTCAAGAGACCAGCGAGGCTCCGGTTGAGAACTACACTACACGAGCCAGCGTTTACTTAGACATACAGGACAATACTGCTGTAGAAAATAACATCTAGATTCTCATCACCTGTATTTTCTCAACTCATGAAAGAACCTCACAGTAAAAATTACATTCATGCAAATACTTAAAATTAAGGCTTAGTAAACCTTCATTTCTGTATGTAGAAATTACAAATCGAAAAAGGTTACTCTCTACAGGGGCTGTGGTAAGCACTTACCTGATGAACTGGAGGTATGGGCGTTGAAGTGACAAGGCCAGCATCACCACCATCAATGTCACAGAGGTCATGTGGACTAATTCCACTCTCACTCAAAGCAGCAAGCAGTAAATCTTGCCCTGGTTCCACCATCTATAGAGCAAAGTATTAAACATCAATATAGGAAATTTACAATGTCTCACCTTAGCTCTCTTCTAAACAGGAACTAACAGATATCCTCCTAGACCCATTTCTTCAGAACCTGCTATGTGCTGAATCAAAGGGAAGGAGTCACAGTAAGATGGATGTAAGAGGGAGACCAGCCTACAAACTATTTGGACAGAGAAATGCTACTTGTAGCCTATGCAGAGGATTCAAAAATGACAAAAAATAAAGGGCATCGGGCTGAGCCCCGATGGCGTCGTGGTTGTGCGCAGAACTGCGGCCCACTGAGACGGAGGTTCAATTCCAGCAGTGGGGCTGGGCCTCCTACTCCCACCACTGGAGAGCAGTGATGCCAAAAACAAAAAAAAAAGTATATCAAGGGCTGAGCCCTGGTGGCTTAAGTGGTTGAGTGCCAGACTGCGGGCCGCGGGCTTGGCGGTTCAAATCCAGCGGCGGCTCTCAGGAGCAGCACTGGGCAGCACCCACGACCACCAGAGGCAGTGATGCCACACACACAAAAAAATATATATCAAAAAGTTGATGTTGGTAACCCATGAAGTTTCCACATTTGATTTCAAAATAAAAAACCAGACATTAAGTAGAAGGGAGAGATGGAAGATTAAACAGCAAAGTGGAAATCTTATCAAGAACCACGGAAGACATACAAGCCATGTCACCCCACGGATCCCTCTTTCCAATACATACTTATTGACCATACTTTACAAAAGACCTAAGACTTAAGCCAGTGCTTTAAAAATATTTCAATGGAGGAGCTGAGCCCCGCTGGCGTACTAGTTGTGTGTGAGACTGAAACCCACAGGATTGGCAGTTCAAATCCAGCAGCAGCTCTCCAGGAGCAAGGCTGGGCCTCCTACTCCCGCCAGGGGACAGTGATGTGCCACCCCCCCCACACACACACACACACAAGTATTTCAATGGAAATAATGATCTTTGCAAACAATGATCTGCTCCTACAAAACTGCAGACCCACATTCAAGGAATCCTGGAACAAATGTAACACAGCCCTTATCCCAAACAAAATACTAGAAATGGTTTGTTTATATTTGAAACTAGTGTTTTAAGCCAGTGGCACACAAGCTACAGACAACAGAACCCTTGAAAGTCAAGAGTCCCATTATTCCTGATGTACACCAAATCCTTCCGTAATCATATTCAGAAATATGAAAACACAATCAGCACAAAAAGACAAAAACTATAATCATGGAAGGGATGATGATGGCAGCATATGGACAAATGTGCTTGACACAACAGATGTATGTATGGATTGCTGTAAGAACTCTTAAGACACAACACCCCTCACTGACCCATAGCTCTATGAGAGACAACACTGGACGCACAGTGCAAGAATTGCACCAGATCTGACCCCACCACACCAAGGCAATACACTAAGGGCGTGACAGCAAAGGGAACAGAGCAAGAAGTACTGAGCGAATACAAAATATAAAATTTTGGGGCTACAGCATGGTATACCATCAGATTCAACTGGACAACACTCCTAAGGGTCAACAAACAACCTTGAACCATTTGCAGGCATTGGCTTTGTGTTGTTTTCTTTTGTTGCTTTGTTTTGCTGTCTTATTTTTTGTGCATACATATTATCTCCGCGCTTTCGAGATAAGAGATTGCATAAACAATCTGGAGGAGAAAACAACAGGATCGAAGACTGGAGGGGGCACATGGGAGAGGGGGCGTCTAGAGAAAGAAAGTTAACAAACCCAGAGACAAGGGAACAACAAGTGATCCAAAATCCATAGCAAGCAGAGTATAGCAGGCCTAGGAGGGATTGATCAAGGGCAATGTAAGCAAGAGGAATTACTGAAACCCATATGAAGGCTGAGCAAGATAGTGGGACAAGAGGAAAGTAAAAGGAACTAGAGGAAGAACTAGGAGTCAGAGGTCATTTATAGAGGTCTAAACACAGCCATGTACATATATAAACATATTTATAGGGGCTGAGCCCCGGTGGCTAAGTGGTTGAGTGTGGGACTACGGCTTGGCGGTTCAAATCCAGCAGCAGCTCTCAGAAGCAGCACTGGGTAGCGCCCACGACCACCAGAGGCAGTGATGTCCCAAAACAAAACAAAAAACATATTTATATATAACGATAAGGTAGCAGATGGTCATAAGGCCTCCATTCAAGTATTCCCTCAATGCAAGAATACTTTGTTTTATAAAAACTGGGATTCTGTAATGCTCACCTTTCCCAACAGGATCACTGAAGACAAAGTGAGAGCATAAACAAATGTGAAGAAAGCTGATGGGGCCCAGCTAGCAAAAAATATAGGTTCTGGGGTCTTTTAGGCTTGAAGATATATAAGTGGCTATCTAGCAGAGAAGCAACAAAGCCCACATGGAAGAAGCACACTAGCCTGTATAAAGAACAACAAAAAAAATTATGATATTGTGAACGAAGGGGAGTGCATGTGCAGAGGCCGAGTGGAGACCCACAGCCCATCTGTAGGCAACTGGACATCCCCTTACAGAAGACTGGTGGGAAGGAGACAGTCAAGGTGCAACGTAGCAAAGATGAAACAAAACTTTCCTCTAGTTCTTTAATGCTCCTCCCACGATCATGATCCCAATTCTACCTTACAAACCCAGCTAGAGCAGAGGATATACACTTACAGGACAGGTAAACATCTCAGGACCAATAATGGTATAGCAGATACCAGGAGGGTAAAGACAAAGTGCGGAAGAAAGGGGAAGCAGATTACAAGGATCTACATCTAACCCCCTCCCTGGGGGATGCACAACAGGAAAGAGGGAGAAGGAAGACACTGGACAGTGTAAGTTATGAAAAATATAATAACAAATTATCAAGGGTTTGAGAGTGGGGGTGGGGAGGGAGGGAGAAAATGAGGAGCTGATACCAAGGGCTCAAGTAGAAAATGTTTTTTCTGTTTTTTTCTCCCACTACTACAAATTATGCAGTCGAGTTTCCCACATTTGGGGAAATCACAGGGGTCAGCACACTCGCAGTGCAATGGATAACCCTTACCCTGGGAAAACCACCTTCGTGATCATGGTATCTTCCCCTGCCAGGTAAGTATGAAAGAAAATGTCTTGAGAATGATGGTGGCAACAAATGTACAAATGTGCCTGACACAATGGATGGATTATGATGAGTTGTATGAGCCCCCAATAAAATTAATAATTTAAAAAAATGTTTAATAAAAGAAAATAGATGTCTAGAAAATGATGGGACCTTAAGTACAAATGTACTTGATACAATTAAATGTATGGATTGCTACAAGAGCTACAAGTGCCCTCAATAAAGAGTTTAAAAATATATATTTTTAACTTATACACATAACATACAAAAAGGGAATCTAGAGATTTTATCACCCAAAACCAAATGAATATAATACCACGGCTTTTCTTTTTTTTTTAAAGAAGGACAGGGAGAGAGGAGGCACATCCATCCCATATTCTAACCCCTTTTAGGCCAAACCTTTAATATTTAATCATATTCCTAATCTGAAACTATTTCAGTGCTCAAACTAAACGAAGTCTTTGAGATTTTATTAGGCAATCTCCTCCTCATTTTGCAAACCGGATTTATTCTTGAGGGGAAAACATCTTCTGCGCTGTGAACCCACAACGTTTAAATGATTTTTTTTTTAAGGCCATCACTGCTCTCAGGTGGTGGGAGTAGGAGGCCCAGTCTTTGCTCTGTGGAGCTGGAATGGAACCTCCATCCCAGTGGGCCACAGTCCCGCGCACAACCACTACGCCACCAGGGCTCAGCCCAAAGTTTAATGTAATGCTAAATATGGTTAGGTGTCAGAGAATTGTGACAGTGTGTCTACTACAAAGGACTTGGTAGACCTCTGGTGACATTTACCATGTTTACCATGTAGCCACCCAACGAACATGAAAAGCTACCAACCACAGAGTGATCCAATCTTAAACAGCGTACCAAAGTTTTGTTTTTTTTTTTAGGCATCACTGCCCTCAGGTGGTGGGAGTAGGAGACCCAGCTTTTGCTCCTGGGAGCCGGAATTGAACCTCCATCCCAGTGGGCCGCAGTGCCACGCACAACCACTACGCCACCGGGGCTCAGCCCCAAAGACTTTATTACAAGCACCTATGGTAATATTAGTGATATTTAAGTATCTATGGACAAGTCAGAAACAAGGACACAGGAGAAGCCAAGAGTCTTCCTGAACAGAAAATAAAAGCCCACATGAAAGAGCCCTGTTCCCCTTGGGAGTACCCATGCTGAAACCTGTCAATGGGACCAGGGTCCCTTGTTGAGAGAACCTAAAGATGTCAGCACCTCTCTGTGCAGATAGACACGAGAGAGCTATGGTGGGGGATAGGTGGGTTAAAAAAAAAAAAAGAGGTATGGTAAATGTGCTGTGTGGTGGGAGGGGACCAGGGCAGTAGTTGAGACAGTAAAATAAGGGCAAATAACAGAGTTGAAATAGTTACCCACTAATCCTGTGATTCCATCAAGTAGTAATCAATGACTGTTTCCTCACATTATAAAAGGAATCAAATAGAAACCAACTTGCTGTGCTGACCGACAAAGCAAGCATGCAAATGATGGAGCAGAATTTCATGCCAGGAGGGCTGACTCCACCTCCCACTCCAAACTGCTGCCCAACATCCACAGCCTGTCAGATCCATCCACTGTCTCCTGACCCTACATTAATACTACAGAAAATCAGTACTGCGTGAAGCCACGGTAACTGGCATTATTTTGAGCAATTTGTTCCACTAGTCCTTCTTTTTATTGACTAGCCACAATTAAAATTCTTTTAAACATTTGCATTATGTCCAAAAAAAAGACCTGTCTCTTTCCATGTCACTGATGGGCCACTTTATTCCTAAAAACACCAACTTTTTTTTTTTTTTTTTTTTTTTTGTGGGCATCACTGCTCTCCAGTGGTGGGAGTAGGAGGCCCAGCCCCACTGCTGGAATTGAACCTCCGTCCCAGTGGGCCGCAGTCCCGCGCACAACCACTACGCCACCGGGGCTCAGCCCAAAACACCAACTTTTTTGTTAGCCATCCTTCTTAACAAAAACTTGAAAACTGGGCTGAGCCCGGGTGGCCTAAGTGGTTGAGTGCGGGACTGTGGCCCGTGGGCTTGGCAGTTCAAATCCAGCAGTGGCTCTCAGGAGCGGCACTGGGTGGCTTCCACGACCACCAGAGGGCAGTGAAGCCCACAAAAACAAAAAAACTTTAAAACTACATAAAATGCTAGTTCCCTTTTTACCTAAAAGTTACACACACACACATCCCTGTTTGTATAGTTCACCAGCTAGAATTGTCTAGTGAAAACTAGCAGACATCTTTAAATGAGCTCAGGTTCTATCATTTAGCAAGTAGCTTTTTTTTTTTTGGGGGGGGGGCATCACTGCTCTCCTGTGGTGGGAGTAGGAGGTCCAGGCCCACTGCTGGAATTGAACCTCCGTCCCAGTGGGCCCCAGTCCCGCACACAACCACTACGCCACCGGGGCTCAGCCCTAGCAAGTAGCTTTGTTTGAACAAAACAATTCTTTCTTCATTATTTAATGGTAAGCATGTCTGAGATTCGATGCAGTTCTGTGTGACTACCTCCTTCCACCCCGCCCCAATACTATACTAAAATGGACCAGGCTACCTCAGCAGTTCCTGAGGTTAAATCATTTCTTTTTTTTTTTAATTTTTTTTTTTTTTTTTTTTTTTAGTTTTTTGGGCATCACTGCTCTCCGGCGGTGGGAGTAGGAGGCCCAGCCCCACTGCTGGAATTGAACCTCCGTCCCAGTGGGCC